>KN520549.1:47885-59406 GCA_000787155.1 Scartelaos histophorus | reverse complement strand
GGATCCGACTACTTCATAAGTGATCAATGTCCAGCTGAGATCATGAAGAGGAGGATCGTGATGGCCGCAAGAAAAAGCAACAAAAACGGCCACTTGTTCATCGATAAACTCTACATCGAGGGCCAACTGTACAGGAATCACATATTAGCTCAGTGGAGGTGTGGAAAACTCTAACAGTGGTCTCAAGGAAGGATGTCGCGTCCTCGGCACGATGCTCCCTGAGCCGATGTCAACATTGTCACTGGATGATGACATCATCAATGCGACTTCATTTCCGTAACCATAGCAACGGTAAACAATACTCATGTCCATTTGCTTACTTAGTTTTCATTTAATTATTCACTTTCTTTGCTCTTTTATCATTATTTTCATTTTTGGCTAGGGAATCGGCCCACATTATCCACTTTTCTCCACCTCTCAGGTTGTTTGATGGCAGGTATTAACCTGGCTCGTGTCCATGTCTGGCCACATGGCCTGCTCTTGTTTTTGTTTTATTTTTTGTTGTTTGTATCTTGTCATCTGTGTTGTTCGTCCTATGTGCATGTATATTACTCACATCTAATGGTACTCTATTTTTTTATTCAGCAACGAGCAGTCTCTCACTTTAGTAAATCTTACGTGACATCTCTAAGCACACTTTCAGTTCACATTTTCAGAACCATTTTATTCCCCTATTATGGATAATGTTAAAGGTATAAAAGCATGGGTGGCTGACCATAATCTCAGTATAATTACACTTTCTGAAACATGGCTACATAGCAATATTTCTGATAATGAAATTTACCTGGAAAACTACTTACCTTATAGAGCGGATAGGCCCAGTAGAGCAGGTGGGGTAGCTACTTATGTTGCCTGTGACCTAGTATCTGAGCGTCTAACACCAGAAGTTTATCCTACTCACTTTGAATGTCTTTTCATCAAGATTACTCTTCATGAAAATAAGCAACTCGTAATAGGAAACATCTATAGGCCCCTCTGCCCTGTTTGAGTCTACCAATAGTATATTAACCACCACTAATTCTCTTAACTGTAAGAATGAGCTGATCATTCTGGGTGACTTCAATAACAATTGGCTTGACTGCTCATCAGCCAAGGATCGAACTCTGTTTAGTAGCATCAACCTTTCCCAACTCATTAAGGAGCCAACTAGAGTAGATCAGAGGTCTTCATCTCTTCTTGATTGGATTCTAGTCTCCAACCCTAACAGAATTGCTAAATCTGGTGTTTTATCTGATTGCTTCAGTGATCATTGTGTAATTTTCTGTGTTTGGAAGATCAGAATTGTAAGGTCTCCCCCGAAATACATACAAATGAGACAGTGTCGAAACATTAATGTTGATCTATTGGTGCAGGATGTACTTAATATGAACTGGGAACGTTTTGAACTAATCCCTTCTATTGATGATGCATGGAGCTACTGTTACTCTGAGTTTATGCATATTGTTGATTTACATGCTCCTTGGAGGACAACTAGAGTGAAAGGCCATCATCTACCCTGGATTAATTCAGATTTAATTAAACTTTTTAAAGACAGAGACAGGGCCTGGGCAAAATTTAGATCAACTAGAGACCCTAATGACTGGGAATTTATCCAAGGCCAAAACTAAGTTAGCCAAATCCAATTACTATAAGAACTGTGTATCTCATGAATTTCACAACCCTAGACAGTTTTGGAAACATATCAGCAATATTTTTAACAGGTCTTGCAAAGGTTTAATTAAGTCAATCAGCTTTAACATTGCAAGCTCATCATTTACAGATTTTTCATATGCCACCTCTTGTATCCCTGCAGTCATTGGTGCCGACAACTCATTCTCCTTTAGAAAAATTACACCTATGGAAGTTCTTCGTGTTATCTGTGAACTGAAAGATGGGAGTGCTGGTCGTGACGTAATAGAGGTTTATCAAGCTTGCTTCACATGTTCTTATGTATCCTCTTGCCAGTTTATTCAGTTTGTCTCTAACTTCATGTTCTCTTCCTTTCATCTGGAAATGTGCCAAAATAACGCCTCTACATAAAGGTGGTGATCCCTGGATGTGAACAACTACAGACCTATTTCTATTATTAGTGCAGTGGTTAAAATCGTTGAGAGGCTCATATTTTTACATATTTAATTATCACAGTATATTTATGATTCTAATATTTGTCGCAATTTCTATATGGTTTTAGACCAAATTTCTCCACCACGACTGCACTCTTAAAATTCACAAATAATATATTCTTCACTGGATAAAGGTCAACTAACTGCTTCCATTTTCATAGATCTTGCAAAGGCATTTGATTTGGTTGATCACTATCTACTACTTGATAAACTCTATTGGACTAGCACGGTCCGCACATCATTGTGTTACAATTAATGGTATTCTGTCAGACTACAGAGTTATGGAAAATCAGTCACACTATTGCAGCCACAGTTTGCCCCAGGGCAGCTGTGGCTGCTATAGCAGCTCATCACCACTGAGTGTGGAGTGAAAGAATAATGAACTGTAAAGCGCTTTGGGTGTCTTGAAAGGTGTTGTAAATGCAAGGAATTATTATTATTATTATTATTATTATTAGTTCAATGCATATTTACATAACAGACATCATTGTGTTGCACTTAATGGTATTCAGTCAGACTACTTAAAATAAAATGGGGTTTCACAAGGGTCTTCATTGGGTCCACTACTCTTCTCAGTTTTTATAAATGATCTCCCCACAAATCCTGCCTCATTGTCACATTCACTTATATGCTGACGATACAGTCATTTACACTTTTATACATCCCATTCTGATATACACCATTTACAAAATCTACTGCAATCTGACTTCACTCTAGTCTAAAACTGTTTCTATAATAACAAATTACAATTAAACAAAATAAATCATGTAGTACAGTGTTTGGGACCAGATATAAACTCACTAATAAACTAACTAATACATGTAACAATCTGATTATTAACTGTCTGGATGGATCACCATTAGCAGGCGTTGAATCCTATAAATATCTGGGTGTCTGGCTGGATAAAGAACTTTCATTTAAAATGCACATTGACTCTGTTATCAAAAAAGTTAATTGTAATCTAAGCCAATTATCCCGTTCAGCTAAGTGTTTCACCCTTCTGGTAAGGAAAAAAATAGGTGCACAATTAATAGTACCTTTAATTGATTATGCTGATTTTATCTATCAAAATACCTTTGATTCTCACCTTCGTCCTTTGTATGTCACCTTCAATAGTTTGTGTAGATTCATCCTGCAATGTCCATATCTCACTCATCACTGTATTCTGTATGAAACATTGGATTATAATTGAGATATGATTTTAATAATTTATACTGTAAAAGACAGCTTTAGTTGATGCCAGAGATTGCTTAAATTTGGTTCACATCAAAAATAAACTGTCAACATAAGAAAATAGTCCCAATCTCCTGAGTGTAGGTATATCTGACTTTTCTTGTTGTTGCCCTCTAGCTCACCCAGTGCGTAAGAGGATCTCTGCATGTGGCTGTGGAGCGGTAACACTGGGTATTTGGCTTTTATCTCTTATTTTGGCTGCGCCTCCTTCTTTCTTCACCCGCTATCTGGATTGGAGACCTGATGGGATCGATCTAGTGGTGTGTGAAGAATTCTGGCCAAAAAGTGGCAATCTACGACTCCTCTATTCCTGCTTCATCCTCATTGCCTCTTACATGATTCCACTGCTGTCTGTGAGCGTGTCCTACTGTGGCATCACGGTGAGCCTGAAGCGTTACGCTGTGCCCGGCGAGCCCGCCCACAGCCAGCAGATGTGGAGCCAGAGGAGGAAGAAGACCTTCTCTCTGTTGGTGGCCTCGGTGCTGGCCTTTGCTCTGTGCTGGCTGCCTCTACAGGTCAGACTTGGGTATCAGAAGGTTTGGGATAGTATAATGTGCTCCTCATTAAGTCATTAAGCATAACCATTGTACTCTCCTCCGTGATCTCTTACTGCTTTTGAAGTAAGGTAAAAGAAAGCTTGATTGTCACAGTGAAACAGCTCACTAAGCACAAAGACACTGAACTTGTATTGTAACTTTTAAACACTTATATAAAAAACTTATGTTGCACCATCACATGGCACCTCACCATATCTTTTCTACTTACTTCTCTCTCTAGGTGCTGAACCTCTTGCTGGACCTGGACCCAGACTTTCAGATCATTGGAAAGCGCTACATAAATGTCCTTCAAGTGTGCTGCCATTTAGTGGCCATGAGCTCCGCGTGTTATAATCCCTTTATCTACGCCTCTCTGCACAGTAAAGTACGCATGCACCTGAGGGGATACCTGTGCCCATGTGGCCATAAACAGGCCCGGATCACGGAGAGGGGCTCCTCTCAGACCTGAACTCTTCAGGCCGCAGGCACCATCAAAAGCAGAGACAAAATTATTGTCTGTCTGTTTTTTGAACATGACATCTCCATTTTTATGCCATGTTTGTGTCTTCTTTTTCAAGAGCCATGGTGTGTAAGGCAGCAGAAGTAAAGAAACACAAAGTCAGCTGCACTGTGGCACCTATGCTGATATCCAGAGTAGAGTTTCTTTACTTCAGCTCCAGCAGGCTCTCAGAGTCTGAGAGCAGATTGGCCAGCTTAAAGGTTGTGAGACTCTCAGGCTGGGGCTCAGGGCACTGGAGGAGGCTCTGGCACATTTCAGAGCATGTCATACTAAAACAGAAACATCTCACATTAGGGAGTTGACCGGACCTTGAGCTGTCTTTACTACACCACAGAAGAACACTGTAACAATGGCCTTTGTCAGTTGTCAGTTAAAATCTAAGTTTTACCTACTCTGTGCCACACTCCAATGTGATGTCTGCTTATCACTCGTCTGTGTATGAAACGCTCATTTATGATATTACTATTGATAATCATTCATGGGAAATCCAGCCACAGTGAGGTCACTATCTCACTCTTGGCCTTAACTCAATACAAAGTTACAGAGTCCCTCAAGGCCTAAATGTCAATGCACAAATCATTCTGCCTCATCTTTAATGGCTGTGTCGTGATTTTATTGAGAATAAACAGAGTGTAAGGATTTAGATAATATTTTTAATGTTCCTGCTTCTGATTCAAATGTTTACACACTGTGTACACTTCTGAAATCACTGTAACATTCAATAGCATTTATTGGCGAGCACACGAGTGCCCCTTTAAACCTGCAGATGACCATGAGTCTGGCAGAGTGGAAAACACTATTTAATAAGACTTTCTATGTATTGCTCATGCTCATTCATTTTTTATTTTTTTCTCTGAGTGAGCCTTGAGACTGCATTTGGTTCAATCAATTTTAGTGTTTGACGTTACGTATTTTTAAAAAGAGGACCTCTCGTTAAAAAAACAAACAATTTGTCTATTAGGAAACACAAATATGTCACTGCCTCAAGTGGAGGAGTTCAAGTATTTTGGGGTCTTGTTCACGAGTGAGGGGAGGACGGAGCGTGAGATTGACAGGTGGATCGGTGCAGCATCAGCAGTGATGAGGTCGTTGTATCGGACTGTTGTGGTGAAGAGGGAGCTGAGCTGAAAGATTTACCGGTCAGTCTACGTTCCTACTCTCACCTATGGTCATGAGCTCTGGGTAGTGACCAAAAGGAAGATCGTGGAAGCTCTGGGTAGTGACCAAAAGGACGAGATCGTGGATACAAATGGTCGAAATGAGCTTCCTCCGCAGGGTGGCTGGGCGCTCCCTTAGAGATAGGGTGAGGAGTTCAGTCACACGGGAGGAGCTCGGAGTAGAGCCGCTGCTCCTTCACGTCGAGAGGAGTCAGCTGAGGTGGCTCGGGCAGCTGGTCTGGATGCCTCCTGGGCGCCTCCCTCAGGAGGTGGCATGGAGGCATGTCCCACCGGGAGGAGGCCCCGGGGAAGACCCAGGACACTCTGGAGAGACTACGTCTCCCGCCTTGGGGTTCATCTGCAGGAGCTGGAGGAAGTGGCAGGGGTGAAGGAAGTCTGGGAGTCCCTGCTTAGACTGCTGCCCCCGTGACCCGGCCCCGGATAAGCGGAAGAAGATGGATGGATGGAAAGAGAAACCGCAACAATGCTTGTGAGACAAGCTGCAAAAAAGAAAAACAGCTTTACTTTATGCATGTTCACAGAATTTGTTTAAACTCTTGTATGTTTATTGTTGAATGTTATCATATTTTGACCTAATTAAAAAATGCTTTACTTCAGAGATAATGTTTATTCATTTTACTAACCTTAAGTATATGGTCAGCCTTGTTCTGTCACTGAAAACAACACTGACCATGGGGTGGTATGACACTTTCTTCAAAATAGCATATTGTCACAGCGATGGATCACATTCAGTTATTTATTCCCATATTTCCCATTCCTAATGGAGGGGGAGTTGTGAGGTGGTGGTCAAGGTGAGCCACATAATCAATAAGACAATATTGATCTTGTGAGTGGGTCTAGCAGTATTCATGTTAGTCAATAAAAAGCTTGGTCAGAAGAAAACATTTTGCAAATACAAAAATGTATTTTTGTCTCTGTAGCTGTCAAGTTTGGTGTGTCTGCCTCTTCCACTGCTGATGTTCCAGGGGGTGCCACCAAGCCATCTTTTAATGTAGATTCTTTATGTAAATTAGATTTTAGTTGAACTCTAATTTTCAACCCACTCTAGCTATGTTTTGTCTCTCTCTTCTCTTATTCAGCAGAAAACATGAATTAGCTCATAATAACCCTGCCCATTTGTGGCCTGGGTTCCTAAAGACTTTTTAAAATGACTTTTTAAAATGACACACTTTGGCAACGCTTTATCATTTTCAAGTGGTAGAATATCGACTTAAAACTGAACCTTTGAAGCATTTTTATAATTTTAAAGAGATCAAGGCAAATCAGTGCACTGAAAATGTGTGTTCATATTGTATAGTAGCCAGGCTTGTGCTAATGCAGTATTGACAACATTGTGAAAAGTGGAAAAGTGCTATCAGGCTGGAGCAGGCATAGGGGATTCATCCATTGATTTAGCCTCCACGACACAATGTAAATGTCTACAGCATTAAGCACAAGTCAGCAGATTATGTAAATTCTAATAATTGAAAAATACAGAAATAGGTACGTTTGATAAATATTTATTTGAAGACAGACTACTACATTCTGTACAGTTTTTCCCTGTTTATTTTTAATTATTTTAACTGACAGAGGCACTGATAGAGGAAACCAATATTATTGATGCCTATGCTACAAATGGAGAATAGACCATTTTAAATATCACTTGATTAAGTCTCTGTAACACCGGGGTGCTCGTATCAGAGTTTGAAAAAGAAAACTTGTGTCAGTAATGGCATGAAAGAATGTATATTACACACAAACACAGTGACTTTTTGTAAATCAAAGGTAAACCAGTACTTAGTTTACAATATTTAAGTTTATTCATATTACCAGGGTTAAACAGATTAAACAGTAGTTTATTTGTTTCAGTCGCTGGGATGCTAAGTGCTTCTGAAGCGCATGCTTTTATGTAGCTCTTAAATGCAGCAGGGTCACACAATCACTGACAGAATATTGTAGTCCAGATTGGAAGGGAAAACACAAGAGCTCTTCAACTATCGCCGTGTCCATCCACAAGTGCAAGTACTGCCACTGAACGACACTTGGGACCGCCAAACCTGGGACCGCAATCCAATTACATACATGCATGTTATTCAAACATCTCTTCAGCTCCAGACACAATCTGATGGAGCCACTGGTAGCCATGTTGTGTCTCTCAGGAGGCTGATTGTCTCTGCATAAAGGCTTTGTGTTCTGCACACAGTCCTGCATCTCCTTCATTAACTCCTAGATTGAGGTTTGTCATACATAATTCATAGCAACACTTTGAATATACAAACAAGTGTCTGAAAGAGCAACTCTTATTAGGCTTGATTTCAACATATATTGTTGTTTAGAAATACATTTTGGAGACTGTCCAAAGCCCAGAAAAAGTGAGAGAGGTTAGCATTTGGAGAACAATGCACATTAGAATGGAAATCTTCTCTGTCACTGACCCATTGGCCCATCTTTCAATACCGCTGTGGTCAGTGAGCGACACAACATGCGGACAAGAATAACTTACTCAGGAAGTTCACACACACATATCAAAACCAATGTACTTTCAGTTTTATATTAGATTATTTTTATTCTCTCTTTGTGCTGTCAACACACAGTTGTCAGACTGTGACCTTGTTTGTTTGTTACAGCAGGACTTTACATCGTTCTGAACCCCATTACTGACCAGCACATACAGCACTGGGTCCACCACACAGTTGAGACTAGACAGAGCCAGTGTGCACGAAAATGGAAAGTGCATTTCCTGCTCAAACTGGCAGTAGGTACTATTGGAATCTACATTTGGGCTGGTATAGAAAACCAGAGAGCGTACGAGAAGTAGGATGTGGTAGGGCGCAAAACAGAAAGAGAAGATACCAATCACACCAAATGACAGCAATCTCACTTTTCTTTTTGCTTGGGCACTTAAACCAGGACTTTCCCCCACTGTGGCGAGTATTTTCCAGTAGCTTAGGGCCAAGATGAGCAGGGGGAGTACAAACCCAATTCCTACTCTGATTAAGTTAAACAAAACAACAGAAGACGTCATCGGGAATGTCTCGTAGCACCTGTCATTGCCGCCGCCGTCATCGTGTGCATCCTTCAAGTCGTCATAGTACAGCACCATAGCGTGTAATAGCATCACTGCGCCGTATACTCCCAAACACTGAAGCCAGGTGCAACAGGAAGTCCGATGGGTTTTGGCGCGAAGGGGGTATGTGACCACGAGGCACCGATCCACAGAGATGCAGCAGAGCAAAAAGATACTAATGTACATGTTGGAATAGTAGAAGAAACCCGCAATACTGCATGAGAGTACACCCAACTTCCAGTGGTGGTCTTGTTTATAGTAGTTGATCCAAAGGGGTATGGTGAAGATGAAAAGTAGATCAGACATAGACAAGCTTAACAAAAAGATCCCAAGCACGTTCTGTCGGCGCACTTGTTGGACGATAGGGCCCAAAGTTAAAAAATTAAAAGCCAAACCAAATATAAAAGCAAAAATGTACACGGACATCAAGACGTCACTGATAGCGCTCTGGCCAATTTTGACGCAAACTGTTGAGTTTGTTTGGTTCATCATTTCTTGAAATGTTAGAATTTCACCTGAAAGCCAAAAAAAGACAGAATGAGTCAAAACAGCAAACCAAAATTTCATCATAGCTATTTTTGAAATGGAAATTTTCTGTTTCATGTTATATTCAAGGTTGAGTTAACTCTGTGGCCTCTGTGACTGATAACAGTTTTGATTTGTGTGAGCCTTGGATGATGGAACAGATTTTTTATTTTCTTTTTTTTCCACTAGAAGACAAACAGGCTTAGTCATAGTTTCTGCGGCTAACTCATTGCACCCACTCACAGCTATAACAGAATTAAGGCTGCCAGAATTTCCCTTTGGCTGCTATTAATCAGACCATACATTCTCTTCCCCTTTAGTGGAAGTGAAGAAGAGGCTGTAGCGGCTGCTTATCCTGCTGCTGCAGTGAGTATGGGCTGAGCACTCAACCTTTGTGACCTGACGCTACAGGGGAAGAGGAAGTATTTGGAGGGTATCTCTATGTCATGGCCAAACTGAAAAACCAGATAGTGTGTTGTATGTCACGTGGAGTAATGTCATCACTGTTTGAAGCTATTGTATCTACGTCTCTGGTGAGGGTCACTTACCAAGGAGATATCATTTCTTTTTGCTAGTTAATTGCTAGTTTGGCATTAAACTTATCTATTTTGCTTTTATTCATTTACAGGTGTTTTCATTGATTAACACATTTAAAAACATTTAAGGCAGAGCTATTACATCTGGAAACAAGCAGGACCCTTCACCAGAAAAGTTACATGGACTGGAAAAATGTGATTATATAGTCTGGATGTAAATATAGAGTAGTTGACTAATCATTTAATCATTTTATGATGTATATTTATTAAAATTAAAATAAAAAAACACAGTTTGTACAGTATTATAGTTGCATTGCATGACCTTGATATGAACTGAAGATAATCTGAGTTTAGTCAACTCATCAAAGTAAAATCATTGGCAATCGGCAGTAATCTTTGCTTAACTAAACTTTAGCTATTTTGCACTGAAGACACAACAGCCCAGTAATAGCTCTTCTTACAAAAGCCTTTTGCTGTGTCCTATAAAGGAGTTAATTTGAGGTACTGGTTCTGACTTCATCAAGAGATTTCTGTATTTTTTACTGCTTTATTACTCTTCCTTTGGTGAGAGTGAAAGCCACTAAAGATAGAGTAAGAAGATAGATAAGTAAGAACACGCAAATGTGTTAGTAGAGGATTATAAAGTCCCTCTTTTTCAGTGATGCTCTTTTGCAGTTATTTCAGTTCATGTTGGCCCCAGTCCCACTGTGTTTATGATTTACGGAAACATCTAATGGCATTACCGCCAAGACCGAATCAACTATTCCATCTAAACCCAATAATGGAAAACATCATCTAGAGCGGGCTATCTTTAGAGAATAATAATACTTATAATGACTATGAGAGCATATATGATTACAGATACGTTTGTACCTTGATTTCAATGAGAGTTCACTTTTAAATCGTTTTTTTAGGTAAAACATTAAAAACGTTATATCATTATGCCCCCAATAAATCTAATTGAATAAATGGCTATATGCAATATCTATTCATTATACAGGCGTCGTCAAGACCTTGCTGTCAATGCATTTTCTTCTTTTCTAAATAGCAAATACACATGACTCTATGGTCTGTCTGAAAATGATTCATTGCATTTAATCAACCCGATACCTCATGCCTCTTAAGGAAGCAGATAGAAAATATTTCATGGTGAAAGATGTTGTTTATAGTTTCTCTCCTGGACACCTGGGTTGTTATGGTCCAGGCTGCATTCCTGTAAATCTCTGCTACTAAATCTTGTTGACACGAGGCTTTACTCTCTGCTACAGTGCAATAGCTGCATAAAGCAATGACACTGTTTTATCCTACAGTAGTGGTATTATTGCTCGATTTAATTTATTTATTTTTTTTTGAAGATATTTAGAAATCCTTACCTGTTTTACTGTGTCTTAGTTTGGTGAAGGTTGGTTGAATCTTTCTGGACGACTCATTCACATTGAGTCTGTTTCACGTTTTCCATTCTGTTAAGTCAACTCCATAGACCACAACTGCACACAAACAGTTCTACATGTCATCTAGGTATTACAGCATAGTAAACCGCTCTGGACCTGTGTCTCTCCACCGAAGAACAGGAAAAATGTAAAAGTTGAAGGTGGTCGGTTAAGTGTCTTCTATCTAGATGAGCGTGCAGACAGAAAAAGCAAACTACTCACATGTTGGGAGGAGGGCATCTGTTCTTACGTACACGAAGAAGTCAACTGCTGGGAGGGGTGAATGCGAATACTGTAATGGAACACAAGAGATAGAGCTGTGGGCAGGTCTGAAGTCACTGCAGAAACATAAATTAGGAAATGACACGTTTGCGGTCACGGATACTCACGAATATTTCAACATCAGATGAGGGGG
>KN520549.1:4159-47852 GCA_000787155.1 Scartelaos histophorus | reverse complement strand
GGAAGTGAGACTGTAGATTACATATTACAAAGATTTATTTTGTTATTTCAATCATCATTTATTCTTTGCTTTGTTGTGTGTTTATTAAAGGAAAGAACGTGAGGAAATCCACTGGTTGGTCTGTTGACATGTTGTGTAAACACATGTGCCAGTGGTAAGCAAACACCGCATAGTTTCCCATCAGATACATTCAATTCAAAAGCTGTATGCAGTAAAGCAGTCTAGAGGGTATTATAAAGCAGAAGTTATCTCAAAACCAACATAACACGTGCTCAGACTGAAAATATATTAGTTTTGTAACATGCACATCTAATTTGTCTTGCTCATGTGGTCAGTGAATAGCAATGTGGGATTGTAATTACATGACTCTGACAGATCTTCAGTTGTGCACAGCCGCTGGATCATTTTAGCTGTTTGCATAACACGTATTTGGGTCTGTTTGGTCCATAGTTTTACCTTTAACTAGTTCAGTTGTCTCTGTTACATCTGTGATTTTCTGATGTGCCATATTCAGCATACTAAAGGCCATAACTCAAATTATAACACTTTATTGATTTCAGTAAACCATAGCTCTCTTGGTCTGAATTAAACAGAATCAATATGTGCTTATTACAGTAATGCAACTAATGTCATAACTCTTTGTTAGATATGGTTTGAAATTTTAACCTTTACATTTTATGTCAGAGATTTGGCAGGTTTATACAAGAAATTATTTTTTCCTTTTCAACTTCAGCTACTCACATTTGCCACATATTTACTTACATATTTACATTATAATCTTTCAAATCACTGTTGCAAATTTCAACACTTGCCTAATGTTAGAAATTAATTGGCAGTTGTCCTTGAACCAGAACAAACAACACACACGCATACTTTGGTCTCACTGAGCATTTTATCTCTTTTAGCAATTGTAAAGCTACACCATAGTGCTGAATGTGATTTTAGGAGAGCAAAGAACACAGATCTTGTTGTATGCAATTATCACATCCAATTTCAGAAGTTCTGAAGATATAAACTGTGTATTTCTGTCTAAACATGGCACAGCTCTGCAATTTAGAGTCATTTAGAAAATGTGTTTACCCTGGGTTATTTCCTTTGCAAACACAATCTGCCTTAGTGCGAAGCAGGCTCTCCCGCCGGCAATACCCTTTTAATGCACTTACAGCCATGTGGAAATCATCTGAGGCTATAGGCCCACTGCAGAGCTGCACATCTTGACATGAGCGTTTCAGTGTTTCCCTTGTACTGTTTTCTGATTTAGGTTATAATATTATTTCACAAACATACCTGGAGTTGTCTTTTGTTTCATTCACACAGAGAGAATAGTAAAGGGTTACTCAAACATGTGTGAATGAAACTAAATACAACTTCAAGCTCACAGGAGTCAATTTTGTGTACAGTAATATAGGAACTTTAAGTATATCTTTTACCACAAATCTCAATAGACATTATTTCTCAATTGCTTGGATAAGCTATAATTTGTGGTTCACAGATTTGAGTTTTCTGTATATACTATTTGGAGGCACTGAAAACAGGGCAAATGAAAATTAGACAATACATGCATAATAAGTTACAAGCAATGTACTTTTAAGAGTCTTTAAGACTTACCAATAATGATGCCCCATTTCCAGTATACTCCTACTTGTGACTCTTTCATGTTGTATCTTGTCGGTTCTTACTCAGGCAATCCAAATAAATCTAGCCTATTCAAACTGAAAATACAGGAGTAGTGTACACAGGTGCACTCTGACTGTACAAAGATAGAAATTCACCAGAAGTGTCCTTTGGCCACAACAAGTTTGTAGGGGGCAAACACAAGACACTGTTGCAAATGGCTGAAAGAATTAAGTCTATTGTCTGACATGGATGAGTTTGAATAAATAACTATACAATCAGTCTTAGCGTTTTTCACTGCTCCAAAACAGTTACAATGGTGCATTTGGAGAGGCGCACACGTTACCTATTTCAAATCTAATTTCAACAAGATATTTCTTTCTCTAGACTTAATAAAATTTTTGTTGCAAATATGTTGATTTACATATTTGGACAAATGAACAGACTACTATGACTGAACTTGTTTTCTCTGGTATGATCAGCAGCTTTTTAAAATGTCTATGTGCTTTACTCCTTAATTTAGCAACTCATTTATGCTTGATTTGCCACATAAGAAAAAAAAACAGTACTTTTATATTGGTGATTAGGTGATAGGATAGTGACAAACCTGGCTACACTTGAGAAGGCAGAAGGGCAGCAGAGGATGTGGTGTAGGTGGAACATGTGAGCACTCAATGCAGAGGGAGCAGAGTAAAGAGCACTCAGGGCTCAGTGTAAATCTATTCACGTCAGTAGTGAGGTAGACATCATAGACAAACCCTCTGTACAAACAGCCTCTCACTGAGCTTCACGTGAAGTAAGTGGCTAAAAACCCTGTTGTTGTTTTCTCTGCTCATCAGATAGACCTCCCATTATAATAATATGGTTTGAATTAATCACATCTGAGAAATAGTAAAAACACATACACTAGTAAAATCGATACAAAAATACTGTTTAAAAAAGAACAACTAATTTGATGTCATTTAATTAGGCTAATTCAGTATTACTTTAAAAAGACAGATCCTGTATGAAGTTGAAATAAATATATAAAAATGTAATAAAATGTCTGAACCAATAACATAATAACCTGTTACTAATAATATAATAAGTTATTACATTATTGGCTTGTTTAAAAAATGCTGCCAATAATGTAATAATTCCGTAATATCATTTATGTATGTAAGAAATAACTGTAAATTAATTATAAAATCACCCTGATATATCACCAGGCATTAAGGAATCATAATAATTTCTACTAAACTCTCTATTCTCTCTCTACTAAAATAACTTTTATCACTTACCACAGTAATCCAGCCAGAATATTCCCTTTCCCATAAAAATTGCAGCCCTCAACTGATCTTGATGTTGTTGTTCTGTGTATAGTCTGTGTTCTGGCCTGTTGATTCACCTTCCACTATCTGATTTCAGCAGCTGAGCTGTGACCTCTTGTCTGGGCGAGGGGATACTTTGCTCTGCAGTATTTCACACGTGGTTGCAGTACCAGTTTTGGCCACAAACTTACACGCTGTTCCTTTAATCCTTTAAGATTTATGAATTGAATTTAAAGTGTCACACACAGTTGTTACTTTTGTCTCTTTCAAATAGTTGCTTAAATACCTGATCACTTACAGTGGACTTACACTCTCTCAATATCTTTTTATAGTCGGCCTGTGCCTCTCCAAGGGACCATTTATTATTATTTAAAAAACTGGGTTGGGAATTTTAAATTTTGATGGTTAAAAGATAATAGTCTAGTCATTAGTTTAGCAGCGCCGGCGAAAGGGGGAGAGACACAAGCACTTGGTGCCTATGTGCTGTGCGTTATGGGCGTATTGGGGAGCTGTGGTACTACCTGTTAGGCCTAGGCTGCACTGCACGCGTACTTTGCCCTACAAAAGCAACTTTTGGACGCATATTTTTTAGAATGCATTCAAAGTGGATAAGGGCAGCTCCACTGCACGTACTAGGCGTGCGTATGGAGCAGCACGTTCTGTGCACATAGATTTCAAGAAATAGGATCCATCCTATGTTTTGATGCTCTACACGAGTGTAGTCACATATCCCCATCCAAATACATAAAGAGCATCTATTGTTGTATTTGTGTATTTACCATCGGCACATGTTCCTGGGGCACTTCTGTATCATTTCAAAGAGCCCAGGTCCAGAAACACTGTTGATAAGTGCTTTGAAATGTACTTTTGAAATCCTGGCGTTGGCCATGGTCAGCCTGTGCTGAAGGTCAATATAAGTCTGTTTAGTGGTTAATTTCACTGTTGATCTGATAAAAGTGGCCAAACACTCCCAGTCAAGTTTGATTGACTGCTGACCCCCAAATTTAGATATTGATAAATTATAATATTATATTAGGTCTTTATGTGCTTAATGAAACAGATCCCATTGCTACTTTTTGATACCTCGGTATACTTTATTACCCAATTACTGCCCAACCCTAGTTCAGACAGACAGCTTTAAATATCAAATCTGTATTGGTGAGTGTTGGTATTGAGACAGTAGGTAGGCAGCAGCCGAGGCCTATGGGGGGAGAAGATGTGCTTGCAGGATACATAATATACACTTAACGACAACATCAACATAAACTGAGGACTGCAATTTCTATGGGAAAGGGAATATTCTGGCTGGATTACTGTGGTAAGTGATAAAAGTATTTGAAAATTTTGATTTTTCTGGCTGGATTACTGTGGTAAGTGATAAAAGTATTTGAAATTATTATGATTCCTTAATGTCTGTTGATATATCAGGGTGATTTTATGATTAATTTACAGTTATTTCTTACATACATAAATGATATTATGAAATTATTACATTATTGGCAGCATTTTTTTAAACAAGCCAATAATGTAATAACTTATTACATTATTGATAATAGGATATTACGTTATTGGTTCAGTCATTTTATTTTATTTTTATTGGCTTTATTACAGAAAAATTATGTTATAGGCAGTTATTACATTATTGGCTGCTACAGGCCCATACTAAGGGCTCTTCCTTATATTTTGGGATGAAATTGAGGAAATAAATTGTTTTTGTTGCAGAGCTTTTGAAAACTTTGGAGAAGAGTTGTGTTCAGGTAAAATGAGCCACATGTTCAAGTAAAACTTGAAACAAACACAGTTTGTACAAGTTAGTAATTAGCACAATTTATTCAACTGAAATGCTCTACAGAATAAGTAAGACATTAAAATCACAATGCAAGCAAATAAAAACATAAATTAAACATTAAAAGAGAAAAGCGCAGAATAAAAATCATTCAGTCATGTGCACAGCTAAACAGAAGCATTTAGCATATTGTCAGAGTATCTGCCTGTCTGCCATCTTCAAAAAACTTCCAAATTTTACCGTGGCACCAGCAGAAGGCCGGTCCCTGAAGTCCTCAGAATGCAAGATATTTGATATCATAATAACATGTCAGAGATATACTTTGGTGCTAGGACATGAACAGACTCATACAAGCAGAGCTGCTTTAAAGTCTATTCTCTGAGGCACAGGAGCCAGTGCAGAGACCTGAGCAAAGGACATATGTGTCATATGTGTCCTTGTTCAGGTCAGGATCTGGACATGTTTTGGATGTACAGCAGCTGTCCAGTGGCCCCCAAGTAAGTCATTACAATAGTCTAGCCTACTGGGGACAACTGTATGGATAACTTTTTTTGCAATGTTTTTAGATGATAAAAAGCTGCAGATTGATTTGATGTGGTTGCTAAAGTTTGAGTCAATTTAAGAGTAATTAGGGATTCACCAACCCAATACTGGTACTGAATATTGGCACCGATACTACAATGCCCTGGTTGGACATATACCCTCCATTAAAATATTTCCTGGTTTCCAGAGCTTAGAAAGTCTCTGACTGAAATGTTTATTTATACAATGTTGTTCTGTCATTAAATTACAACTCCTTACAGCCTTGTCTGAGTTGAGCTGGAGAAAGTTGTTTTACATTCACATACTGATTTGATGGCAATGGCATAGAGTTAATCTACTGGTCCATATTGACCTGCCACCAGGGAGACAAAGATCGAAGTGTCATCTGCACAGTTGTGGTAGGACAAAGCATGCAGAGATTAAACAAAAGGGGTCCAAGGGTCAACCCCTGGGGCACCCCACAGGTCAGGACCTTGTGGTCTGAGACACATTTTCTAATTTCAACAAAGTACTTCCTGTCTTCTAAGACAGGACTTGAATGAGTTTAGTGCAGTACCAGAGATACCTTCATAGTCCTCTAGTCTCTGTAAGAGGATCCCATAATCCACGGCGTCAAAAGCAGCACTCAGATCTGATGGGATCAAGACTGAAACTTTGTCCACATCAGGGTTCAGGCAGATGTCGGGCTGTGGTCCTAAAATATCAACGGAGCTGCTCATTTGCAGAAAGTCAGTAAGCGGTTGGTAAACAACTGCCTGACCTCCATTTGGCTGTTTGCGCTTAAGCATACACATTTGAGCTGCCTTTGATCTCAAAGTATGCAATACAAATGAAGCCATTTTTCATGTGCAGTATGTGTGAAAAGGAAACGGACAGAACTGGAGTAAGTTGTTTACAAGATAATGATTAATTAAAGGTTTTCACAGAAATGTGTGTTCAAAAACTGTACTGGAGTCTAAGAAAATGTACACACATAATTGTGCCTATCATGGAGCTTGCCTTCATACAGACATAAAGCCTTTATGCGTAAAAGTCACTTATTGATGACGAGTGAAAGGGGATTTTATTCTTTAGACAGATTAGTCAAAGCAAGTCGCAGCTGCAGACTGAGTTTTGATTTTGTAATTACAGTTTAGTGGTTAAAAAAAGGGCTGGTTACTCAAATGAAAAACTATCATCTCCAAATTCAACGCTGTACAAACAGTATGTATTTTAGCAAGACACTTGTGAAATCTGTATCACTTAGAGGCAAGTCACAACAAAACACACTCTGAAGTCATTCAAAGTTTATTTTTTATGTTATGAAGTATTCTAAGACATGTTGTACATTCTACATGTAAAATATACTTTGAGATAGACATGCCTATGACTATATTGTGTTTACACTCTATGATAAACTTACATCACTCACAGGAGCATGCAACATTCTAACATATCAAATAGTCAACAGCCAAACAACTCAATCTAGCCAGAAACTGCTGTTCATTACCTGCTCTGTATGACCTCTATACTACAGCTGGTACCAACTTGTGTGGGTCTTGTGGGATTTACAATATATCTATCAGTTACAGGAAATAACATTGCACTTTGTGATTTTTTGCAAAGTAAAATCACAAAGATATTTCAACAACTTTTGTGTTTCAGAAATCGTGATTATTAACAGAGAATTTTGTCATCCTTAGATCAATATGTTAGTTACATTAAGGAATAAAGACAGCAAGCTATAGAAACCTTGGTGAACTAAACTGATTTGCCAAATGATTTTATGTCTGGATGAGTGACATTTTCAGAAGAATCATATAGCATTAAATAGAAAGTCGAACGTTGACTAGCAAATATACAGGATCTGAAATAAGGAGAGCAGTTTTCAGTATGCCTACACGTTGAGATGAAAGAGGACCAACAGGTGAATTTCTACAGAGAGGTTTTGATGACTTCAGGCTGTGGAGAAATGTAATTTATTGCTGAATTGAGTGCTGACACAGAGCCAATGTCTGCTGTGAGTGTTCAAACAGCTGCACTCCATTTGAAACAGTTTTTCTTTCTAGTGGAGTATGTCAGAGGATGCTGACCCTCTCGGTCAGACACTGCACATCTGCGTCCTCGATAGTGCCCTCATCATCAGAGGTGGGGGCCGGGGGAGGGGGCACCAGGTGAGAGGGGTAGGCTAGTGTATGGTCACGAGCATAAGCCTGCCAGCGGCTGTCATCACTCTCATGGGTGATGTAACGCTCGCCCAGTTTTGTCTCCAGCTCTCTCAAATCCAGCCATGTTTGATAGTCCTGAGAAAAGCACATGCGGGTGGATCAGTTTCAAATCTAAAAGCATTAGAATTAGATCAGGCTTTTTATGTTCATAAAACATCATCAAGTAATCATGTTAGCTTGTTTGTGCTATTAAAGCTCAAGTGACCCAGTCTGAGCGACGTCCCACTATTGAGCCGCTGACCGGACATTTTAAATGGCACTTAAACCCAAGCACAGAAAATGTCATTAATTATTCACAACATAATTAAAGCCTGGCTGATGCTCTACCTGGACAACAATAAAACAGTCATTTTGAATTCATAGTCAAGCCTGGAAGGAAAACACTTATTTATGAAAGACCATTAATAAAAAGATCTGTCTTTACTCTAGTTTTTAAACAACATTGAAAGGCATTTAAATAGACTGAAAATAAGATAAAACATTAATAGGAAAATAAGCAGCCATAATTTATAGCTAATCAGCAAAGCACAATATGTGTCTTTGACTTAAGTTTATATATATCTATTTTTACTTGTGTGGTATAAGCCTACAACATTTTACTCCTAGACAGTGTGTGTACCTGTAGGTATACGTGGCTGAGACTCTTGTCGACACTGTAGCGCTTCCTCATTTTGACTTGTAGTAGATTGTTGATTAGATCAATAGCTGAAAAACAAATTCATAAAAAATTTACTTAACTGATTTGAACACGTACCTTGTGCACCATGTCTTCTAATGTCACATTACCATCACTGGAGATCTGTTTCCAAGGGTTAGGGGGGTACATGAAGGCTGCATTGTGAATCTGATCATTGATGTCTTCATCCTCATTAAAAGGAAACGTTCCACTCAAGCTGACATACATAATGACCCCCACTGACCACATGTCCAGGGAGCGGTTGTAGCCCTGGTTTAAGAGCACCTCTGGGGCTAGGTAAGCAGGTGTCCCAACAACAGACCGACGAAACGACTTCTCGCCTATGATGCGGGCGAATCCAAAGTCACATAATTTCACCTAGACATAATGGCAGTTGAGTCAGGGCATTCTTTAAGGATAAGCTCAGTGAACCATGTGGGTGCTTAAAGTGGTTACCTGGGGAAAGGGATCTGCAGATGCCAGAAGCACATTCTCAGGCTTCAGATCACAGTGAACGATGTTCTTAAAGTGCAGGTGTCTCAGAGCTGCAAGAATCTGCACCGACAGGAAACCACAACAGTATATTAGTTTGCACTATAATACACACACACGTGTGTACACAGTTTCATAGATAAGAGTCTTTAACAACAACTGAGTTTGGGACCAGCATAGAGTGTACATTGGCTTGTAACAATCAGAGGTTAGATTTAAGTGGCAACTAAATAAAGTTTAATGAAAGCAGATATTTAGAGTGACTGTCTTCATTAGTTTGACACCTCCAATTAATCAGCATTTACCTGAGTAATGAGGAACTTGGTGAGCCTCTCTGGCAATCGGCCTTTCTCACTGGAGAGGATCATTTCTAACATGTCACCGTGCAGCTTCTCCATCACTACAAAGACCTTCTCTGGGGTTTCAAACATGCACTCCAGGTTCACAATGCCAAGATGCCGCAAACTCTACAGAAGATAAAAAATTAGTTGCTGCTGCACACTAAAGAAACTACCTCCCCCTGCTGGCCATTGTTATGCAGTACAAGAAAGAGCAACCACATCAGAGTGTTACTGACTGCTTTTGTCTGTATCTTATGGTCATTATAAAAATACAGAAGTGCTCATACACTTTTATGCATTGCAAAAGTTATGGTGATGATGACTAGTTCCTCACAATTACATGAAAAGCATTCACCTTTCATGTACCTATATCATAAAAAAGAAAGGAGAAAAAAAGTTATCTTTGTTCATCACCTGCAGTATGGCCACCTCGTTTCTCAGCTGGCTTTCTTGTTTGGTGGGAAAACGCAGCTTGTCAATGACTTTGACAGCTACATCTCTTCCTGTTTTTCTGTGTTTTCCTAAAAACATAAAACACACAAGAATTGCAAAACAAAAATGTAATGTTATACTTTATATTTTCATTATGTACCTCCATACACCACTCCAAACTGTCCAGACCCAAGTACTTCATCAGCAAATATTTGGTACACTGTGCCAATATCCTTTGGAGAAAAAGATACATCACTAACAATATGAGTCTAAGGTAGATACTGTATATAGAGCAGTAATGCGTACCACATTCTCTTGAATTTGGCTGTTGGAGACAGAAATGCTAACAGAGGCTTGTCCTGTAAACACAGAGGCAGCATACAGGTCAGCCATGTGAACATACTGTTCTTCATCTTAAATAAACACACTAAACAGCACAAAGGGTCCTTACTGTGTGGTGTGTTCCCCTCAGCAGGTGGAGCATCCTGAAAGATCACGGGCATCAGTGCCTGGCGAATGGCACTCTCCCATGCCTTTGCCACTTCGCGGCCTATGCCGCTGTTGGGGGCCACCTGACTGGGTGAGGGGGGTGTTTGGGGGACAGACTGGGGGTCATTGGAGGGCAAAGAGGGGGCAATGTTGGGGTCTTCTCCCACAAAGTAGCACATAGTGCCAGTGATGAGTTCAAAGCAATGAGAGTTTGTGCCTGGTGGCACCAGGCTGAAGTTGCCAGCTGGACGCACCTCAAGGATTTCAGAAAGGGGGATCTCCTATACGTCCAAGAGAAAGAAACCACATGATCAGGGGATTTAATAATAGTGCCCGGAACTTGGCCATTAACATTCTGTATATCGGCATACCTTGTAGTATTTATTGGAAGTGTTGTTCTGGAATAAGATGATGCACTTGCAGTCTAGACGCCAATAGTGCCTTTTTCTCTGATGGAGTGGAGTAACAAAGGTACAGCAGGACATGAGTGTAGGGGCTTGACAACAGGGCAATAACATTCTGAGCTGAGCGGCAAAGGAAGGAGCGAAGCCGTGATGATATAGAGAAAAACAGGTAGAAAGGCAAACTGCATGATGGGAAAATAAAAGAGACAAGAGACAAGGATAAAGGTAAGAGTTTGAGCATCTTAGATGTAGTAAGTGCAGAACACAAAAGAAGAGTGGCTTTTAGCTTCAATTTACACAAGAGAGAGACAAAGATGCTTTTTGAGGGACAGACTTTATTCAAGCTCTCAAGAGTACACACTATCTAAACTAAACTAGACTAAAATGGACGGTGTGAAAAAAAATAATCGACCTATCTGAACCATTAAAAAGACATAAATGCATTAGTGGTCATACCAGTGTGTCCTTGTTGCTGTAGTGAACCATCCAGCCTTCCTTAATAGCAGTACTCGAACGACGGGTTGTCTGCCGTATAGACTGTACAACCCTCATTAATGGGATGTTTGCACTTGAAGATAAAAACATGTATTAGTACAAATATGCAACATGTTCCTTTGATTATGACTTCATTTGAACTATACCTCTGGTCTCCATTAGAACCGCCCTGGTTGTTGTCCGGAGAGAAAGACCCCGGGATGCTGCAGGCCTCGTCAGAGTCATCCATAGACGACTTATCTGAAGCATCATACTCACTGCTGTAGTCCATGGGCACCTCTGGATCCACACTAGGACTTGTCACATCTGCAAACACACAGTGAGCTCATTAGTGTTGTTGCTGTGAAGCCAGGCAGATGACTAATGTGACTGTACGAGAAGCACACTGGGAGAAAAAACATGTGATATATGCTCATTTCACATATGATGATGACTATATTAGTTGAGTTAGTTCAAGCAATTTTGCATTTTCTATACATAGTAAACAAGTCACAGCTTTAAATCAATGATTAATGGAATTTCCTGGGATCTAGCTATAGCATGCTAATGACACAATCATGTATCTAAAAAGAATTATACGCAAAATACCACAAAGAGAATTCCACAACTATCAAAACTATGTACTATGCAGAGGCATGCATCCACATCACATGCTCAGCACTTACCAGAGTTACTTCTGCTGTCTAAAAAAAACAAAAAAAACAAAAAAAAAAACAAAAAAAAAAAACTTAGTGAATGTGACCTTGTATAAACTAAATAAAAATAACCTAACAATTTTCTAAAAGAGATCCTTTGCATTTTTGCACTGGGCTAACATACAGGGTACTGGGCTATAACATAGAGGGCTGACTGGTCTATTTCTTACCAATGGTCTCCCCAAGGCAGTCATGGGGAACTTTGTAAGCACAGCGTTTATGGCAGTTAAACTTGCAGTCTGTGTAAAAGAAAAAACTTTATTTGATTAATCAAGATTCAACATGTGACCGTATGAAAGAATGAATGAATATAATTTACTTCTTTACCTTTGCACTGCAGGCCTTGTCTGAAGAGACCTCGCAGAAGTCTTTTACAGTACTGGCAGACTGTGGGCCGAGTGTAGGAGTGGATGGCAAATGTGTGTGGCACCTTCACTTTGGTCATATAGATCTTGTCCAAATGAACAGGCCGACCAATGTATAAACGGCGGGCATCGCTTGCTGTGCGTGGCTTATAAATGAGAAATGTCATAAATTAATAAAAAACAAAATAATTAATACAAACAATATTTAAAGATTTGTTTAAGGTGTCTTGTTTCAGAACGACAGATTTTTAAGTGTCCCATTTTCCAAAAAAGTACCATTTGTGTGTGTGAGCGGATGAGGCTGGTCTCCTCTGTGGAGGAGGAGGTGGTCCCCACACTCTGCAGAGAGTCAGTGATCGACAGACGCAGGGATTGACTGCTGTTCAGGGACGTCGTGGACAGGCGCCGTTTGCGAGCCCCACTGCAGTTATTAGGAATGCTGAATGCACAGCGTTTGTGGTAGTTTAGTCCACATCCTGTAGGTGGAGCCACAAATCCAAGAACAGTATCAAGAATCATATAATGGAGGAAAGTTTGAGCTCTATACATATTGTATTTATTATGTGTAGCACCAAGATTTATAAGATTTAAGTAATTGCTCTCACCATCACACTTGAGTCCCTGTCTTACAAGACCAAACAACATCTCTCCACAGTGATCACAGAAAGCAGGCGCCCGGTACGAGTGGACATTGAGTGCATGGGGCCGGATTTGGAAATCTTCAAATGTGGCTGCCGCTATAAGACAGATTATGATAAATCAGTATCCTGTGTTTAAATAAAATGCAATTAGAATGTAGGGAGGGTGGGAGAATGTAGACTCCATACCAGAGAGAACCACCTCTACCAGGTCCCCTTCTTGAATGTCACTTGCACTTTTAACTAGCTGCAAAATGTTGTTGGTGGTTGTGTCATGCTTGAAGAGAAGAATCTTGTCATAAATGCCATAGAAGCCACACTCTGGGAACTACAAAAACAAACAACTATTTTAGTTGAAAGGCATTATATTTTACACACATATTACAATGTATGAAATACAGCTAAAAATATGATTTTATGAGAATGTTAACGTCTGCACATGAAGCCAAACTTGTTAAATATTATTATAATTAATTTAAATACTGACACAAAAACTTAACTTTATGAAATACTGCCTTGACCTCACATGCTCATAATGCAACAAGTCAACAACTGATATCTGAGACACAGTTTACATTGTGCGATGGTAGACAAAGGGGAAACTTTATCCTATTCTTCAATGAGCCTTATGAAAACACACACACGCACACACACACACACGCACACACAAACACACACACACACGTGCACACACATACACATACACATACACATACACATACACATACACATACACATACACATACACATACACATACACATACACATACACATACACATACACATACACAAACACATACACATACACATACCTTAAGTACTTCAAGAGATCAGAATGATCAACTTGTCACTCAGGGAGTATCCAAGCAAATGAGGCTGCCATAGGGAAACCCTGGCCTGCTAAATAGTTAATACTGTCTGGTTCACTTCAGTGACCACACCGCACAAGACACCGCAGCTACACTGAGACACACAGAGCTAAAGAACAGGAAACTGTCTTAAAAATAACCATCCCTTTGCAGGTTTTTGAGGTGGTTATACAGACACAATGGACTGACAATCAAGCAAAGAATACAAGCGGTTTATCTATTTTTACATTTAACATTTTCAGAAACTAAACCTTTCTGATCTCTAACCACCAAGAGCAGTGGTATCGAAGCTATGGCCCGAGAGCCAAAGGTGTCCTTAAGACCCAATTTTTATTAGTCATTCCACCACAATAACCTGAATAACATCACACTTCATTGTGATACAAGCCTAAAATGTATGTTTCAAGCCTTCTTTAAGGTACAGTGAGTTAATCAAAGCTGTGTTTAATTTAATGTACCCATCCGAATGATCTACTGTATTTGCCAACATGTGTGTGGACACCCCTGACTTAGAGGAAAGACCAGCACAATAACACACACCCCCCTACTTATAAACAGTCACACCCTCTTTGCAAAACACTGGCCTCTCTTTTCCCCTTTCCCTTATTTTCTCTCTCTGGCTTTTCCAACAGCCATCGTCACATCTGACATCCTGGCCCATCCTGTACGACTGCCAACCTGCACAGTCCAACTTGCCTTAGAAGTGAGGCGCTGTACTGACTGTACATGCCACCCTCAAAAAGAATCAGAACACACGTGAGTGCATCTTTTCCATTCATCATAAACCCAGCACTCAAAATCCACTTTTGGGTTAGGGTTAGGGTTAGGAACACAAAATACCAAACTTCAATAGGGGTCAATAGGGATCATTTCTTGTTTTTGGTACCAGTACAATACCCACATATAAATGACTAATTACTATTTACATTTTATTCAAACAAGATACTAAACCTAGATTATGATTTGAATAAATACTGATACTGAAAAAATTGAGAAATTGCAAATTGTTTCCTGTTTTCAAATTATCTTATTATATGTCAAAACCAGTGTAACGCCACATGACAATATAAAAAAGTTTAACAAGGTAAAACAACCAACAATGTTCATGTCCACAATTTTCTATAGCACAAAAGTACATTTAAACAAGACCAGGGCAATTTGAGACCTGTGAGCTGCATCTGTTCCTTGGCCTGTTTTAATTTGGCACCATGCAAGTTTTTGATAACAATTTTCATAACGTAGAGTAGAGAGTAGAGTAGTAAATTACAGTAGCCTGTAGCCTTCAGTTTTACAGAAATGTGCTCAAGAGCCTTCATCTAAGCATTTGGACGTTCTGCTTAATGCCTCCATTTGAATACTCCACTCCTGCTTTAAACAGTACTCAGTCCTATATAAAATCTCCTTCTCTCAAGGAGATGTTGACAAAAGTAGTTTGGATTGGTCAATAGTCACACTGTGTTGCATACATAAAATGGTGATAAAGAGGTCTATAAAACTTTTTATGGACAGTAAACAAGCAACAATAGCAAAGCCTACATTTGTTGCTGCAAGAGCCACAAAATATGCAATTAGCTGCTACATCTATTCAGATATAGATCAGAAGGAATGTCTATATCCAAGATCAGTTCTCTCTACCGCGGGCAGTCTGAACCAGCAGCTCCCCAAACACATGACTTACTATTTTCAAAAGCAACTCGAGAAACAAGCCCTTTCCAAAGCATACAGTGTGTTAAAACCACACAGCAGTCACCATGTCTGAGGAGCAGACGTTTCTGAGAAATCACAGTGTCCCCACTCCCAGAAACCACAGCCAAATAGAGCAGCAACTATTTTCAATGTTTATCTGATATATTACATTATGGTGTGTGCAGCACAGAGTCAGACAAAGGACTGCTGTAACATTTACTGTCGTGTATGTTAGCCTGAAGGCAGGGCTGTGTCTCTGAGCACCTTTTTGGGTTACCAAGGATCAGGTTGCCTTGTGCTGTTCGGTGTATTCCAGTTGCTCTTCGGACCAGTGAGGCTGTTATGACTGAGATAAATTATGGACTAGTACTCCTTTACCCAAATATACTCCATTCTCCCGTTGTTTTCCTCTGTACTACTACTTCAACTACTACAACAACAAATAATAACAATAATCATAATCATATTTTGAAAAATAAATTACCTTCTATTATAGGTGAGTCACACTTGTTATATTAGCATGATGGCATGAAATGCAGCCTTTGTGTGTTAGCTCACAGTTGTTAAAGCATTCATAAGGACAGACCTGAACAACTACATTTTTACTTTGGATCACAGTGGGGAGGAAGTTATCTTTAAACCAGAATATATTTAATGAATCTTAAAGACAATTTAATACCACATTAACAGGATTCATTATGACATGTATACAGGTATACAGACACAGAATAACCTAAATGCATACATGCATACATTTAGTGTGTATATTTAGTTTTATAACAGCAGAGGTAGGAACGCTCATCCACCATGACCTCTTGTTGGGTCTATGGGCAACACATGACGTGAATGTAGTGTCAGTGTTTATGGTGAGATCCCAAATCCAATCACATTTACAGGCAGATGTTACGGGACAATCAGAGCAGAGCAGTGTAATCGTGTCCTGACACATGATCAACAAATGAGTGTGATTTTGGCCAAAGCGTGAGCAGGAGCAGCCATGTGTGTCATGTTCTCTAAACACTGACCTTTACATCCATACATGGTCCTCACACTATGATGTGTTTTTCTACTCTAAGCGGTTATCACAACAGGAACCTGATCCAGTCATTTTATAGTCCAGGGGAAACACGCTGCATCCCCTCAAACAACACACATTGTTTAAACATCCACTCTCTCTGTGTGACAAATCAACAGGGCAGCGCTCAGTGCAAGGCTGTGAGCTGATCATAACCATGTGGGGCCCTGCAAGTCTATTGTGTCTTTATGACATAACAGGTGATAGCCCACTCCTAACACGTCCGGCACGAGAGTTGGGCCGAAGCAGCGCCATTTTCAAAGGGGATGAGGTGTTTAATGAGCAGTTGCCATGGTTACCTACATGTAAAGACGTCAATGATCTGCCCTCATTAGCTCCTGACAACAACTTGGCCAACATAGGAATTTTTCCTTTTGTGCGTACAACATTACGGTTGGAACAACTGTGCTGCTCTATTTTTATCCGCTGTGAGGTCATACAAAGATAAAAAAAAAAAAAAAAGAGGTAGGTGACAAAAAAGCCTTCCCCTCCCAATCTTTACTTGAGACACAGGTTTTGGAGCAAAGAATGAGAGACATGAGCTTCCCTCCTGTACCCACGTCACAGTGTGTGAATGACATGTCACTGCCAGAAGGACAACTGTTAAGTAATACCTATGACGTTTCTGCTGCTGGGCTGGGCAGCTCAGAAAACATGAATCAACAAAGAAAGTGCACACAAAGCAGGCCAAATCAATGCTATATTAGCTCAGTGACGTAGCACAGTCAATCAGTTGGAAAAGCCATTTCAAGCTTGAGCAGGACACCTGCATTTGGTTTACTGATAAGTAGGGATAGTAATTTGCCAACCTAGTAAGAATTTTTGTGATCTTTAAACTGAAGTTTGTCTGGTTCTCTCCAAAAGAATTCTGAGTTGATAATCTGGATAATCCACTACGTCCTTGTTCTGTAAAATATTTATGAAATATTGCTATTCAAGTAGAGCTGTCACAATATCAAATTTTAATGTTACACTTACATCCCTACACAGGGGTACATTTGTAATAATGATAGGGAAGCAGGAGATAGGGAAGCATAAAGGCTATACAACCAAACCACAAAGAGCATAATGTCCTTAATCCTTAAATTAGTAAATCTGAAGTTGTTCTGGTACTGTCATCCAGGTTGTTGAAAAATGTGCTGCATAATGATGACTGGACTGCTTCACATGGAGAGCCTGCCTTCACTCACATTGCAGATGCATGTGTGTCAGATAATCAGATTTACATTCCTGGCCTGGTTTCCACATACCATGCATGCTTCTCTGTGTAAAGCAAAGACTTGCAAAGGTAGAGTAAAACAGGCCTTAATGCACACTTAACGCTGCAATGACAGCATGTATATACGGGTATAGTAAGACCACAATATAGCCAAAGAGAAAATAACTGGTGCACTAATAGAAATTGAGATTGTTTTCAACTTAATGTGAATAAATCAACTTTTTAACTAGGAATGAACTGAAACTGAACTGAAAGTTTTCCGCCAGTCTTAACAGTCTAGCCGCTTTGTAGCTGCAGGTGTCTCCATGTCCTGCAGCAGCACAGGGACAAAGCATCTCATTCTACTGGGAGCACAGGGACGCCATGGAAACATGAGAGCCACATTCAGGCAGGCAAGGAGAGAGGAGGCACGCACTCTCCTCTCAAGCAGCCTTTTGTTGTCTCCTAGGACCACCTTTCCTTCTCTCCTCGGTCCTGGCCAGGTACAGAAGGATAGGAGAATTTCAACTAGACTTTAACTGCAAACAAAGTTGAAAAATACCAAAAAAATCGAAAGCGTTTTGTTAGTTATGTGTTTACATTCTGAGGTAAGACTGTGGTTTTGCCAGTTTCCCTTGTGTGCGGAGTGTCTGCTGCATGCACACTGACATGCTAAATAAGCAATAATGACATACGATTTTATTATGCAGGCACATTTTCCAGCAAAAATCTTGAATGAAAAAAAATTCAGTATCCCTTTTCAAACAATATATTGCCAATGCAACAGAAATTTGGACTTCACTAGTTCATATTAAAGAGTCTGTCGTTATATGCTGATGTTAAAGTCTCACCAGCAGCGCATTAGAAAGGGTCATTACAGCACTGATCAGCTTCCCAGTGCAATATGGTGCAATCCCATCCCATTTCCTTAATGCTAATAACCCAATTAGAGTCTTATGACAAAGCAAGTGCAGTGTGTTTGGATTTTAATAGCTAAAATGGCTGAAAACTACAATTATCATCAATAAAACCATTAAGAATATGTTATGCCAAGCCATAAAATGCAAGGCGGGTATGTGATTAAGAGAAAAAACAGATCTTATTCGGCTAACATCTCTTGAACAAAGTAGCTTTCATGACTGTGGTCATAGTGCATTTTGAATAACCAAATGTCTGTGTGCAGGTTTAGCTTTAACCTTTCTAACCTGCCGCACAGAGCTTGCCATCAGGAGACATCAAGCACAGCCAGTCATGCAAAGCTGTACCGCTAGCATGCAAATCTGACACCTAACAGTGGTGTGCCAGGCACAGACTGTATCTATAAATGGACAGCTAACCAGCTAACGCCGGATTCTCAATAGGAAGTGAGCATGGGGGTGTTCTGGGCTTCAGCAACTCTGGCTCCATTTAAAATGGTGAGATTAACCCACTCTACATGATCCTAGTCTTTTTTTTTGCACTATTTTCTCTGTAAATAAATCCCTATTCCCAATATCAAACTCAGCTCCAAATTTGCCCATAACTGCTAGCCTCATGAGCTTCATTTGACTGGAGCCGAACATTATAGACAACGTCACACTTCTTTACAAAGTATATGGGGCAAAGGCATAAAAACCAGTGAAGGAAGCAAAGCATTACGGATTTCTGAATGTGTGTTTCCCAAACAGGTATTTGTAATAAAGAAGAGTGCAGAAAATGAAGCTCAGTGGGCAGATGAGTCAAAAAGAAAGAAACTTGATACTCGCACCATTGCATAAGATGTACACATACCTAATAAAGTGGCCCCATATTTATTTCTGCTGGAGCAATTATACATATTATAATTAATAAAGACAATCCTTTCCCTGTGCAAAAGGCAAACTATAAGAGTTATTGCAGTTAAATGTGACATGTTTCGCTGTATATTTCTTTTGCAAAACTTGAGACCAGGTGTCCTAAAGTATTTTCTGGACTTTGGAGCCTCTATCCTCAGTCCACAGACATGCACAACTGGAGAGCAAGGGCAGAGCACAGGGAAGGAGTGTAGAGCTAGAGCTCCACTGGTGATGTGCACCATGTATATAACACATGTTAAGTCATATATGCAGTAAGAGTATCCTAGTTCATGTAATAATACAGGGAGAAGTCTATCTTGGGACATAATAGTACATATTTGTATATACGGAATCATTCATCTAAAATCCATCAAATTTACATTTGTTTTCTGTGAGTTTTTATCAGACCTTCCTTCCTTAATTATGTCCATTACATCAGACTTACAGCTATTGTGTCCCACAATAGCTGTACTTTTAGTGACACCCCTTCCCTGTGCTCTGCCCTTGCTCTCCACTTGAGTTGTGCATGTCTGTGGGCTGAGGATAGAGCCTCCAAAGTCCAGAAAATACTTTAGGACACCTGGTCTCAAGTTTTGCAAAAGAAATATACAGAGAAACATGTCACACGCCTCTTGCACAGAGAAAGGATTTTTATTAGTCTTTATTATAGTCTTTATTATTTATAATATGTATAATTGCTCCACCAGAAATAAATATGGGGCCACTTTATTAGGTATGAGTACATCTCATGCAATTAGTGACACCCCTGTCCATAACCCATCCTTGGCGGGTAAACCCAGCTCTATTGTAGTGCAGATATACAAACATACAAGTAGCACTGAGTCTCGCATCTACTTGTACTCATTTTTATGGTTCCTTATAAATAACTTCATGGACATGTTCAACTGTCATAGCCAGGCTAGTTACACATCCTACAGTCAAATGTCATAAGTATTATTTAGCAGAAATGCCTTTTTACTAAACAATATAGCAACAATTCTGGACAGAATATTGAGGTACAAAATAAGTGTGCACTTGAGGTATGGTCCTGGGTTCCTGGGGCCAAACTAGTCCTGAGAAGTTCTGAAGAACCAGGCTGCCCTAAAGCACACGTGAAAACAATGGGCTCCAAGACACACAACTGTGAATAAGTGAGCACAACAGAGAGCTACATGTGTGTCTAATGAGGAAATACGTCATATTTGATAGAATAACCCACGCACACGCACACACACACACACACACACACACACACACACACACACACACACACACACACACACACACACACACACACACACACCGTATGGCCACATAATTGTATTGTTATAATTGGTGTACAGTTGTGTGTTTGCATGGACACATATTATACAGTATTATATCAGGATTACATAAAAGATCAGTGCACATAGGCCTTTGAGTGCCCTGGAGACATTCCTCACCATATATTTTAAATTAATGAATTTAGAAACTATTGGTTCATAAGAGAGAATACTGCTTACATAATAGCTAAAATTTGTCACCTACTGCCACCGAAAAATAATTTAAATTCTTGTGTCTTAAAGGGCACAGGTATGGCCAACATTAATATGTTGATAAATCTGAGTCTTGTTTTTATCTATCCAAAAATGTTATACAAATTTTTGTTCAATATAATAATATAATATCATATCATATCATATCATATCATATCATATCATATCACATTTTTGTCATATTACTCAGCCCTAAGCAAACTTCTCTCTCCAAATGAACTAAATTATTAGCAAGCTTGTTAGTCTAAATCAGCTTCCTGTCTCTGCCTGTAATGTGAACATGGGCGCAGGGTGGTGGAGCAGCAGAAACAACTTCTGGGTGCTGTGAGGCAGTTCCTGGGTTCCGGCGTGGGGCCTTTTTGTGTGTTTGCATGTTCACCCCCAGGTGCTCCAATTTCCCCTACTACTAAAAGCATGTGCAATAGCAAGGCCAGGAATAAGATATTTTAAATCTCAGTGGGACTATCCAGGTTAAAAAACTAAAAAAATTGGATTGGTTTTCAGTACAATAATGTTTCAACCTGGCAAACACCCAAAATGTTCATCCTCCCACTTGTGACATTGTGTCAGGCAAGCATTAACATGCTGACAGGATGTATGCTTAACAGAACAGTCAGACAATCAATTTGTGCCAGAATTTTTCTTCAAACTTACGAAAAAAATGATGGTTAACTATGACTAAGGGAACTAAGTTGTAAATCTCAGTTGGTGCAGACACACTCATGTCCAGAGCGAGGAATGTGAGGAGGAAGAGGAGGCAGCGAGAAGGGAAGTAGATTCAAAAGCACAAGGAATAAGAGATAAGCAAATGAGGGGAGGAAGTACAACATACAGAGAGTGCAAGAGACAAGGTTTTTCCTAAATATAATTAATACAATAATGATTTCAAATTCCACTAAACAACAAACTAATAATACTGCAACTTTAAAACAATACTGATATCAAGGTGACAACTAACAAGGTAACATGCAGTACTAACAAAACACTTTTAAAACTGCAGTGCTTTTTTGTTTGAGACAAATCCTTCACTAACATTGTTTATCCCTGCTGATGGCACTGCACTGGACAAAGCATTTGATTGGTGGTAGGTGATGTAGCTAGAACAACTAGTGACTAGATACTATGGTATGGTGATATGGTAAGGACAGAATTTACAGTTTTGAAAAGTTTATCATGAGATGAGACATTATAGGAAAGTTTCATTCAGCATGTAGTGCACAGGAGTGTAGAGCGAGCTGATGTTGATGGGAGAAGTTGAGCTCATTGTGCACAAAGGAAAGAGGCAGAGAACACCCTCATCCAGGGCTTTGTGAAGGAAAGTGATCGAGGGGAAGACTGTGCTTCTCCAGTGAGTGAAGTGAATGGAAAAACATGTCAATGGAACACAAGGAGAGAGCCTGTGAATAAACAGAGCAGTGACTCACCCTTTCTGGGATGAGAGAGAGGAGAGGGCGGGGGTGTGGGGTACCAAACTGCCTCCACTCCTGTCCCGTCCAAAAAACACCAATGTAGGCATTCATGCATGATCACAATCCCACTCATGTGTCAAAGCACTGGGACAAGCTGACCATTGTCCAGCCAAAGTAGTGCAGGAGGATTGTATTTATAGGATTTGGAGATTGCAGAATGTGTAAGAACTGCTGAAAATGGTTTGTTTTGAATATTTTTGATTGTTTAATGGAAGCTATAATACAACTACAGCTTCATTTAAGGTTACACGAGTTGAATCAAAGCGCCATATTCACAAATAAAAAATCTATCCAAAACAATCAAACTGAGTGAACAATGATGGCAGCAAGATGGTGTCCAAAGTTGTTCTACAGAACTTGTGCTATTAATGCTCAGTTTCTGCCAACAGCAGCTATTAAAACAGAGACTCTAATCGGACTATCACTCTTACTGCATCTAGTGTTGCACTGAATTTTGATCACTGTGTGAAACATTATTTAATTTTTTTGCAACATAAAAATACAATGACAAACATCAAATAAACTAACCTAACCAAAGTCTTTCTATGGTTCAGCAAGGCAGCACACTGTCATGTGCTCTTCATATCCATCTTACAAACAGAGGCCTCTTGAATGGACACACTCTTATAATCATCATAGTAATCTGATGGGGGAAAGCATTTTACAGTATTCTAAAAGTTTGAAATCAGTGTTACAACCTCAATATGAAACTAAGGGAAACAAGCAAGGAAGATCATGTGATGCCATCATTAAAATTTGACAAATTCACCCCAAAATACTACGCAGTTCTATACTGAGATGGTTTGCTAATTAAAAGAAAATATCCCACAAAACCCAGACCTGAGCTACCTGTTGTAAGAATAAAGTTATTATGAATAGATTTCTACAATGAGATGGTCACTCACATTAATAAAGAGAGAAATAAAAGTTCACTGTAGTGCTGCCACAAATGTCAGAATATCAAACTCTAGGCCACACACTCAATATCGATTCCAATACCAAATGATAATAAAAAAACACAATTTTAGACAAAAGTGATTTTCAAAATATGACTTCCACATAAAATCTTAGTACTTTCTTATATATTACCATGTGGTGTTATATCTACACCCGCAGTGCCATAGTGTACTTATTTAGTCTACACTACATTTATTTTCATTCTAAAGTTTTTCTGGAAAGTTTGCTGTATTGTGGATGTGACTTTTTAGTGACTATTGAATACAGATACAGAATACTGTGAATACTGGCAGATTTCCTTTCAACTATAACTAACTGGAAGGTTAAAGAAAGTATTACATTATTAAATAAAAGTAGTTGAATTAAAATCATGAACCCTAAATGAAAATGAAACATAAAAAGGCATTTAAAAACAGTGATTGGGGGATATGGATGTATAGATTGCAATCTGCAAGCATAACACACATGCACAGAACAGGCTTTCACCTGCAGAACACACACGCCCAGTTTTACCTGAAATCACTCACACTTCCTACCTTGGTGTCAACAATGGAACAAGCTATTTGCTTGACATAAGCCAGGTCCGCGGTCTGAGGCATGAAGACAGACTCCCTGGTCAATCCAATCTGGATGAAGAAGGACACCCCTGCTGGAGTGGGGGGCCCACTGGGGATCACAGTCCCCCCAGGACCCTGCCCTGACAGCATGTCTATGATGGGGCTGGGGGGCCCTTGTGGCATCACAGCTGGAGCTGGTGGAGAGGCCACCCCAGGAGGGAAGAACATCATTCCCCCAGGGGGCATACAGGGGCTCGCCATGTAAAGTCCAGAGAGGCAGCAGCCTCAAGCGGTCAGCATGTACAGTCCAGGTGCAGCCCAAAGCCCAGACAAACCCCCAACTCCTCCAGGTCAGAGTGAAGAGCCACGGTCCATAGAGGTACAGCACTGTAGGGGTCCTAGTCACGGCTCCTGTGTGCACTCCCTCCCTCACGATCAAGAAAGTCCTTATCCAGGAAGTAGCGCGCACCACTTCACCTTCTTTGTGGTATTAAGCAGCCAGAACTCAACCAAGACCGAGGATCCAAAGTGCCTCTGCTCACTCCTGTCTCCCGCCTTCACTGCGCTCCCACGAGTTTTCTTCCACAAAAAAGAAAGTCCAAACTTGATTGTAAAACTCTTTGCCGTAGGATAGAAACAAACAACAGCAACAATTAAGAACTTTGTTATTCTTTTCTCCAGTCCAGAGTGACTTACAAAATGGCCTCCCTAAAACAGGAAACTGTGAGAATGGAGAGTGAGCGCAACAGGCTGCACTCTTTTTACAAGTCTTGCCTCTTTCAGTTTCAGCCCCAGATCAGACTTTATGCGCAAAAGGCAGACAGGAGAGGGAGTAGTAGAAAAGTGCGAGATACCTCCCACTCCCTACCCGATCCCTCGCACCGCCACAGAGGAAGTAAGAAGATTGACAATCCTTGTGCCCAATAGGCTTCAGTGCGCCTCCCTCCTCGCCCTTTTCACTTCTCCTCTTCGCGTTGCCTTTTTCCAAAAGTGTTCCTGGGTTATCTTACACGGCCTGAATTCGGTTTCTTCTCCACTATCTGTCTTAACTCTATGCCATCTCTCCTAGATTTATCTCACATATATGTATGTCATATTTATGTATATTCTTCAAACTTGACCCATATCATAAAAACCTACTTCATTTGTTGCCTCTTTCCTACAGTGCAATGCTCTTCATCACCACTAAAGGGCAGCCTATCCATAGGAATAATAACTACTGTACTACTGAATAAATAACTCATGGAAAATCATTGGCTACGATCAAATTAATTTACAATAAAATAAACATTAATTAATTAATAGGCTAATAATTATATTTTTCATTAAATGATATAGTGGCTAGGCAACAGAAAAAAATACACAATAAAACAGTTGTCACTGTACAAAATCATTTTCTTTCTAATTGACATACAACAGAGGGCCATAAACAAAACAAGGTCATTTGATACAAGCTAGACTGCAGTTCAAAAATATATAATAAAAACACAATTATTAAAAAGCAGGTTTCTAATACCTTATAGTTGGAGGAAATAAGTTTAATTACAGCTTAATATGATGTACAAATTATCACACAGTGATAAATTGCTAATAATAAAAAATAACAAACATGTGTCCTTTACCTTGGCCTCTGACTGATTTTAAAAAAAAAAAAACATTTTCTCTTTTTTCCTGCTTTTTATTTAAGTAATACCATTATCAATTACATTTATTCTAGTCCTATCGAGAAAGGATGATCCACTTATGATACTAACTTATTCTTATTACACCTTAATATTTCAGAACATTTTACAAAGCAAAATATCATGTACATTGACAGCAAGGAGTGGTATGTATATCCATCATTTACAGCTGCTAAAGTGTTACCTTGAATTGACTGTTTAGTGTGTTGGACACGGGTCCACAAAACCAAAATGCAGCAAGTGCCCTCCTTATACTTTTACTTCAGATTGGATTATGAACCCTGTTTATAAATCACTGCAAACAAAACAATGAAACATAGGACAATGTGGAATATAATAGAACATGAAGGAAATATAACAGATATGACAATGATAAAATAACAAATGTGGGTAGCAAGAGGAAGTTTCACTAATGTGTCGCACAGCGAGAAGGGATTTTTTTGTTGTTTTGTTGTAGAAGACATCCGATTGCTTTCCTAAAGAGTAAATTAATTAAAAAGACTTTATTCTCTGGCATTTTTCCACCAGATACCAGCTGCACACTAGACCCTATAAGGAGTAAAAATATACATGTTAATGAATAAATAAGTTCAACTCAGAAAAAAAACATTCTGCAATGTTTAGGTTAAAATGCTTATGGTTTCAGTCTGTACACTCCTTTTCATTGTGAACATTTGACCACATCATAAGATGTCTTTATACATGTGAGTTAAAACTAGATCATATGTGGCCTAAATTACTGACACAGGCAGTATTTCACTAACACACATCCCTGATTCTGATTCATGATCAGTCTCTTGTAGCACCAAGATTGAATTAGTGCATACACTACTCAAACGTTAAAGTACTACAGTACAGAAAAAGCACCCAATCATACACTTGGCTTAATTTGCATGGGACGTTGTGTTGCCTTTTTCCATCTGACTGCCAGTATCATTTCAATCTAGCAGTAGTAAAAATTAATTCTCAGATGTCCTATTTCATAAAAATCCCATATACATCTGGCTTTGAATCAAGTCAGTTCAAAAGAGACAGGGGCATAAAACTTAAAACATGACTCTTGTCTTGGCAATTGAAGTTGAAATTAAAGCTTTTTGTTAACACTGGTAGTGAGTCTCTATAAGCAGAACAAACATTCTCCAGCTCTTCCTTTGTAACACCACACATTCATTCTGGAGTCTTTGGAATGTAATGCATTGAATGTCAATGCAGAGATCATTCTGATGTTACCATTTTTCACACTTACTGCCTTCAGCCTTGCCCGTAATAGTGACAGAATGCATGTTGGCCACAAACAAATGAACCAATAAAAACCCTAAACAGGCAAGTGATGTAACTGTGCATGTATACTTTGTGATTCTCTTATATAATGCTTAGCAGTAAGCACTCAAACACACAGTGCTTTGCAATACCATCAGCCCACAAAAGAAAGCACAATGGATTTATGTAGTGTAAAAAGTATTAGTCCAAAAAACTGAGCAGCCAGGATCCTTTAAAAAACATTATTACAGTATAAGAAGTCATTGAGGCATCACAAAACGGTGAGCTAGAGAGCTGGTGTCCTGTGGTGCCAGCCCAGCCAGTGGGCTGTTGGACAGTTGTGTGTGACAGTGTTTAAGCAGGGCAAAAATTGTCCATGAGATTCTTCAGTTGTAGTTACAAGTCTCTGAAAAAAATGAAAAAACAAAACAAAAAATAAAACATAAAACAATGTTACCGTATACTTTACCAATACGAAGACTACCAAAACTTTACTATTCATTTCAAAAACACACTTAACAGGAAAAGCCTACTAAATAAACTTTTCCCAAATCTAATGAAAATAAATTGTGACTTCACATTCCATAGGCACTTCCACAGCCATATCCTGTCCTCCCATCTCACCAGACAAAGATCTTGGCAAGTGCATCTGCGCCGGCGCTAGCAATAAAGGGTTGGGAAGAGTGGAAGGCCACATCATGTATGGCCTCGTCGTGTTTCTTCCTGTGGGCCGTGATCTCCTGCACGCACGTCCTGTTGTCAAGCATCCAGAGGCGCACAGAGCAGTCATGGCCTGTGAGGGGCGGAGATAGAGAGGACAAAGCTACAAAGTGCTATTTATAAAACAGAAGGCATTGTTCTATTATATCTCTTTAAAACGTAATATTATAGTTATATAACGTTTCAGCATTTTTATGTAATTCCTCATTCATCCAGGAGTGTCCAAGAGGAAGAATTTATCCTACACAAAAAGGAGGACATCTCTCCTTCTAGCTCCTCTGACTAGCACTTTCAAAATCAGTAGCCAAAGGAACATAGATGTTTAGATCAAATTGTGTCTCTGGAACTTACTGCCTGAGATGAGGTAAGTGCCTTTCGGGTCTGTAGTGAGACAAGTAACTGCATCCAAATGAGCCACCATTGAATGAACAACTTTCCCTGTAAAACACACAGTAACAAAAATGAAAGCTACGTGTAACAGTGGAGCTAAGTTAAAGCTTCATATATACCTGTCTTGTTGTCAGCAAAGCGGATAGTTCGATTCTCATGTGCTGTAATGGACACAGCTTCTAAAGGGTGGCTGACTACACGGTTTATCAGTTCACTGCCTGTAAAGACATGAGGATTGAAGTTAGAACAATAACAACAATAATGTAAAATGTTCTATTTCATGTGTCTAAAAGCTTACCGTCCTTGGTCTCTGTCTGTAGTGTAATGACACTCTGCTCTGTGTTGAGGTCATAAATCAATGTTTCACCAACATCATAAGACACCACAATTTGGTTAGGATCAGTAGCTACAAAAGCTACAGAGGTTGGTGTGCCATGTTCTATAGGTAAAATATTAATAATACCGTTAATAATACTACTAGAATATTAATAATAATGTAACTGATAACAACAATATAATAATAACAATACAGGCCAAAATATATAATAATATAATCAGACGGATACCTCTCTCTTTATTGAAGACAGACAGACATGGCTTAGAGTTCTGAGGATTCCAGATTCTAATGGTGCCATCAGCTGAACATGAGGCCAAGCGATGGTGGACAGCAGAATAAGTGAGACCCCACACACTGTCCTCATGACCCGAGAGCACACTGCTCTCAATGCTAGGATCTGGAATAAACACAAGACAGAGCAGCATGTAACACTGTTGTCAATAATTTGCTATCCACATCTAACGTTGACATTTATTTACCATAGTTGTCGTAAGGATCCACATTAAGGTCTGGCATCTTCCAACAGCGAACCGTTCCATCTAGACCTCCACTGTAGCAGGTATCTCCATCCTCACCAATTGTGAGAGACAGTACAGCACCACTAAAGGGGTGGAACAAAGACTTTATACATTGCTTACTTGCATAAATAAATAACAATAATGATAATATAATTTAAGCACTAATAGTGTATGCTAGTTTTTCACATTCTCAGTAAATAGACTCTAGAATTCACTCATTGAGCTGCAGAGGCTGCACTAGAACTGACTGCAGATACTGGAGTTTGGGTAGAGAGTCATTTTAGGTTAAAGCCAATAGAATTCTAGCACTGAGACTGTCGTCCCAAATGTAAGTCTCATTCTGCTTTCTGAATGAATAATTGACATGAGAACGAAGACACCAAAACAATTTGGCCATCCTGTCCAATGTTTTGTAATGAAGAACAAATAAAGATCACTGTTGTCAACAATTAGAGACACATTTGATTTGAATATTTCCACTTGTATCTGGAGACAAAGATATGTCATATTTATGATATTATAAATAAAAACTTTACATTTAGTTCATTTTAATCCTTGATTTTCAAACAGTATGCCTTGAGGAGATGGTAGGTGTACTTTGAACAAATTTCCAGTGTTAATGAACCAAATCACATGTGGATTCAACTGAATAATTTACCATTAAGAAGTGTCTCCAAGCAAACCTCTGCACCACAAACAAATGCAAAACAATCCAGAACCAGACAGAATATATATACCACATTTTCTTGGGTGATTTGGTAATGTTTTAGAAGATAGTGTGCTCTGGAATCTTTTCAACCAAAAAAAGTGTGCCGTGACTCAATATATGGCTAGAAAACACTGCTTTAACTTACCTGTGTGCTCTGAATGTGTAAATAGGCTCAACATCCAAAGCTGCATTTCTGTGGGGAAAAAAAGGCATGACTCATACTGCCTCTTTATGTTACCAACACTGCACTAGAGTAGGACATGTATTTAATCTCACTTTTTTGAGTGCATTGCCTTGTTTAGGTTCCACAGTTTTAGTGTTCCATCTTCAGAAGCTGTGAGCAACACTGCTTGGCTTGGGTGAAAAGTCAGAGCACGAATGGCATCAAAATGGCTGCGCAGTGTGAAACGTGGGTTCCATGTCTTCTTAAACTCTTCTCTGTTGTCATGCATCTAGTATGAAATGGTGTTCAGCATATATGAGATACATTAAGTATACAATACATAGATTGTATTAATTTATCAATTTCTTTGTATTTACATCCAAAGAGAGATCGTTGTCATTGGCAACTGTGAGATCTGCCAGTTCACCAAGGTTCATGTCACCTCCTCCAACAGCATCCATAATAAACACATCAGAGGAGAAACTGAGGGCGCCACCTTTAGGTGCAGTTATGGAAACACAAAGATTGTTAAACTTTAAAAAAGGTTTAACTTGATCAATTCAAGCCTAAATTCAAACTAAAAAGAGCAGAGGCATAGTAATTAATCAATATATTAATGGAATATACAGCATACAGCTATTTACAAAGCATTCAATATAGTTATAACTAAAGATTTACCAGTCTTCAGTTCTAACAATAATAATATTGTATGAAAAGAATTGAGCAATGAAAACTGTAAAAAGAAATATTTGATTGGATTTTGGGAAGTCTTACCTTCCCCTGAGCGGGACTGTCCTGAAACAGACGGGGATGGGGCAGGTTTAGGGGGGAATTCCGGTATCATGCCTTGTAACTTGTTCCTGCGGTTCTCTGAACCAAGCAAGAGCACAAAAACACAAAATATCCAGTCATGGGGATTGTAAAAGAAGGGCCATCAACAGATGGAATCACACAGACAAAAAATACAGTCAAAATAAGGCAGAATGTAAGATTTTAGAATGTTCAAAAGCTTTCAAGTCAGTGGATAAAATCAAAGCACACAGCTAAAGCAGAAGATCCCAACACTGACGAACTGAGGCAACATGCAGAAGTGAATAGAGATTACATGATATACATCTACAAGCAGCAATCGCAGCTACACAGTGCTAAAGACAGACAGCATGTGAAACAGGACAGAGAGACAGGTGGTTGGAAAAAGAGGTTGGTTTTATTGACACAAAAAGATGCTAGGACAAAGAGAAGCAGGAAGGATGGTGTGCAATGAAGGGGTACGAGGAGAGAAGAAGGGATTCTGAGGACAGACAGACAGGTGCTAGGTGCACTGGTGGCAGTGATGCTGCTGTGATGGTGCTGATGATGTCGCTATGGCAACAGCATACCTAACTCCCGTCCATCCCCCGAGATTCGTGCCTCTCCCGCCCCCTCCCCATCCTCCCCGGATCCCAGAAAGTCAAATTCATTCTGGGCATCTTCAGAATCATCTTCATCCTCTTCATCTTCAGGGTCCAGATCTGTGGTCATAGGTTCTGAGCCCATCTACAAAAAAACAAAAAACATATTCAGACATGTAACAGAAGCATTTTCATTCTTTTTCGGAGCATATGAGAAAATGTCCCTACCTTTACTCGAGACTTTTTATTCTTGCGTGGTCCATCGATGCAGTCAGTCCCAATGCCCTGGAAATCATCTTCTTCATCACTATCATCTTCATCATCATCCTCACAGCCATGCAGGAAGGGAATTTTATCAAGAACAGAACCACCCATGTGCTCCTTAGAGGTCTCTTTACCTGCGTTCCTACAAATGAAAAATGAAGACGTGAGACAACAGTCAATTATGTCAGTAATATGAGTGTCAGTTGAGCACAGGCCAACAGACATTTAGTGCATTTATTTTCTTTTAGCCACTAAGTTCATATTTTGCTGGATAAATGCATGAAGTAGGCATTTTCATCTTTTATTATTTGCTAACGCTTTAGAACTTTTGTCCATTTGAAAGAATACATTTTTTATTTTGCTATGAATCACACCTGGACGACAGAGGAATTACACATAACCATACATACAAACTCTATCCTGATTATAAGATATGTTTATATGTAAAATACTGTTGCACCACAGACTTTATTCATATCACATGTGTGTGCACTGCATAATGTGGACCACACCCAGATCTGAGCCTGTTTGTAAAGGGCTTATGTCAATCTTCTCACCTCTTGATTTGCTCCTCGATCTGTCTGACTAATAACGACTCTCCTCCTGTTCGTGGTTCTGGCTCTGAAAAAGCATCACTGGGTGGAGGTCCGTTTGACTCCGGACTGCTTCGCCCAAGCAGGGAGCGCACACGCTTGGACCGCATATCCACAATTGTGTCTGAATACCCCACTTCCTCTAGATATCTGTAATGGTAGAAAGAATATTGACTCTATTAAAGTATCTATTAAGTGGGGTTGGAATAAAAGCAGCTGATCCCTTACTTGCGTAATAGTTGACGTCCCTCCTTCCACGACATCTGATTGGCTGGTTCAGAGTCAGACTCTGCTGGTCCATTGGGAACTAAGAACACAGATGGGTCAATGGTGATGCAACAAAATGGTGCAAAAGGAAATATAGTGGGAGCTGGTCGTTTGAAATGACTTTATTTTCAGATATGTTACGCAACTAAAATACCTTGGTCTGCCTCCGTTTCTGGTTTCTTGTCTGTAGGGCTCTGATCATTGCCTGTCTTCAGTTTCTGGTGTTTAGCTCTGCCATTTGACAAGCATCCAATCAGAAAAGGATTCATGAGAACAGAAGCACTTTAGTCTACACTCATCCAAAAATATATAAACGTGTATGCACAAAACAAAAGTAAGTGAAAGTACCTCTCTTGTTTAAGGGCATATTCCAGCATTTTGATGCGTCTCACCAAGTCCTGCTTCATATTCTCTTGGCCTTTTCTCTCACCCTGAAGAAATGCCACCTGAGCCTGAAAAAAGAAAAGATAAATGTGAGTGTAATAGATCACGCAGTGGAAATTATGCAAAAGTACTTTTGAAGTATTCAACTACTTGTGAATTGCTATATCTCTAGAACATAATTTATGTTGTTATTTCTTGATTGTAGTCATGACTTGCTATTGTTCGACTTAACAGTAATTGCTCCTGTACCCAAAGTCAGGAACACTGGAAAAGGAGAATCTGCTGACGAGTCATTCTGATAATATTCAGATATCATTTGGCGCTATATTAAAATATGCTTGCACATTCCCAATGATGGATTAGAATGCAGGAAAAGACACTGCAAATGGCAAGAGTCTGCATCCTCCGCACAACAAGAAAAGTTGTATTTGCCCATTACATTGTTCATAAGCAAACAATAAAAAGCGCTACTGTTCCGCCTGCTTCATGTTCCGTGGTTGGGGCATATTTTTGCGCCACCTCATACGAACAAGTCATAACCTGAAAATGTGCCGATAACCATTGAATCTTAAGTTCCAACATTTTAGCACTCAACCAGCTGTTATTTAACTGATCACAAATATTACTCAAACAACCACAAAAACACACCCCATTTGAACCCAATAATGGGTTCATTCTTATTTTAATCTATTGCATTTCATATAATAAAGCTAAATTTTGTGTTAAACTCAAATAATATTTTTTTTTAAAAAGCACCTGTTTTGTGGTGTAACTGTCTAATGAAAATTGTTCATTGTATTGAATTACAACAGGACAAGGCCAGTGCCACCTGTCTCTTGTGTTTGCAAACCCAAAGGCCTACAGATGTCACTGAGACACAAGACCACAGGTGGACCCAATAGTTCAGCTACTGACAATACAACACTGCTTATATTACTGCTTTAATGATTTATTTTTGCCTTTTAATTTGAAAGAAATAGGACTGAACTTGAGTTAACATCAAAAACAACCACCTATAGTGTGATTCAGCAAGACTTGAGAGAAAAGACAGTGCTAACTGTTTCCAAGAAACCAGACCACATCCAGCAATGTATGCACACATCAAACCATTTTCCAAACAAACCAAACCATAATAGCAAGCTCCCCTGTCTTTAACTTTAGTCCCACTTTTCTAAACACTCGTATACAACATGCCTGTACAGCCAGTTGGCATTGTTCATAAATATTTCAAGTGAATTCTATTTTTAACATAAGTGGGAGAAAGAGTCAGCAAAATGCACAGAACACAGAAGAGGACAGCAGAGTAACATAGCCTTAGGTAGAGGGTATGTAATGTAGAGGTCCATGTTTATAGTTTAGTTTATAAAAAAGAAAGATTGTGCTTTTGTGTTAGAGACTGTCAAATCTGATAATCCCGATGCATCCCGCCACCAGGATTGTTTTTCATACAAATGTTATTGGTACTTACTCTATTTTAATGGTGCAAGGGAAACACAGCGAGTGTGCACCGTGAAGGCTGTAATAGCTGTATTTTCATAATGTTCATGAATCAAGATACATCAACTGGGAGAATGTTTAGAGGACAAGACCTAACAAGGAAAGGCATCGACAGATTAGCAGGACCATTAGCACGGATGTTATGCTGATGTTTGCTGTAGTAATAACACATCCTCTTCAGTGGAATAGGTTAGCCCCGTTAGCTTTGTGTGTGACTCCACTGCTCAGTGGGCATAAAAATAGATTCCCACTGTAGATGTTATTAGTCATCATTGATATGAATTGTAAGTTAAGTGTAGTGGACATTTACCCGGAGTTCGTCTCTCTCCGCCTCCCAGCGGTATTTCTCGGCCTGGAAACGTCCCCACTCGTACTGGATGAAGTGGAGGATCCCAGGAAGCGTCATTCCCGAGTCCCCTTCGTGTAGCTCTCTTAGCTGAGAACCAGCCATTGGCCCAGGCATAGACCCAGCAAGGAGGCCCGCCGAAGCCGCCGCGGCTCCTGGTGCCATGGCCCCGGTCGCGGCGTGTACTGTCGCCTGGCTTGGTGCTGCTTTGGGCCCATTTGGGTTGCGTCCTGCTATGCTGCTACCAACGCTGCCGCCTGAGTTGGGGTTTGGTCCTCCGCCGGATCTGTCCGCCTCCATTTTCACCGTTCACGCTTCCCTCTGGACAAGGAGGTAGACACGGTTTGTGTTATTGTACAAACAATAACAAAAGTAGCCCGCAGCCGTCTTCTTCCCAGAGGCACTCCACCATAAGCTACCCTTCTTTCTTCCTTTTCTCACGCACAGAAATTACTATTCTTCTGTGCGTAAAATACTACACTTCCGTCTGTCGCACTTCAGAGTAAAAGCCGTACACTGAGAGCGACTTAGAGGCTCAAAAAACATTATATCTAAATATCCTACATTAACATCTCTGCAGAAAGATTGATGTTGGAATAAATGTCACCGGCCATGCACAAGGCATGTGTCCATACACATATCTCCGGCTGCACGAATACTTTGTGTTAAGAAAAAAAATATCTTGTTGGATATGCTACTTTATTTTGGTGGGGTAAATTTAAAACAGGAATTAGAAAAAGAAATCAGACGCTTGCGGTAAGGGCTGGTTGCTAAAGTAGATTTCTATAGCTAAAGCTAGTAATATGCCCGGGATTCATCTTCGCATTACTGTATTACTAAAATGACTGATGGAAGGTATGCACGGTATTGTTACATATATAGCTTTCATATTATTTATATGTATTGCTTGTGTTGCATGCCATGTGGATCAAATTAGCATTACTGTCTATTGCAAATGCTACAAATGTATGTCTTAAAATGCACATATGACCGTCTACATTTATCTGCAGTATTTTAGTCAGAAGCATTTAATGTGTTTTTGTATCGACTAATTTAACGGAGCTTGGTACAGCTGTACTGGAGTACTGTCTTGTTTGCTAGATTGACCAGTCTGACATTGAGATGCAGCTTTATCATCTCTCAAATCTGTTTTAGACTTATGGTTGTTTTACTTTTTTCCAGCTTATTCCTCTCTTGCCATTGAAGGGATCACTACACACATGGGTGTCTTGGACTATTTAATGCCAGCTTATAAATTGTGAAAGAAATTGCCATGCGCATTAGTTTCTGCCAGGGCTTGTTAACAGCAGCCATCATCTTGAACCTCCTTGTTCTCTACTATGTGTCACGAGCTCAGCAGCAGATGTTGGAGAAGAGAAAGGAACTAGGCCGGGGCACCAAGAAGGCATCATTGCAGGGATCAAGTCTTGGCAGTGACATAGGCATATTGGCAGGGCACACTGGTGCATTGGACAATCATGGTCGAAGCCCTCGAGTAACAACACTACTTAGAGAGTTTGAAAACTTTGAAAATTATGTTACAGATGTGGCTAATTCCTTTATTCGACAGCGACCTGAACTGCCTTTCCTTGTGGTTGCGGACACTTCTCCTTACCCTCCACTTGTGCTTCCAGAGGGCACCCGGCTTCTCCTGCTCTCTCCCAGCCCTGATCATCCTCCACAGGCTCACAGGCCTGAGTTCCACATACAGACGGAGTTTGTCTTCCTGATTCCCGATGGTGTTGAGTTGGAGCAGCCTCGAGTGATAGAAAGACTGATCCGGGAGTTAGAAGGAGAAGGTGGGGGCCCTGTGAGGCTGGTCGCTGCCCCTGTTTTGACCCGGTCAGCAGTGCAATGTCTCCACCTGAGGGTGAACCTCAGAGAGTGGACAGCCACATACTCCCCAGCTGCCTCTGGGAGCAGTGGAAGTGTCTGCACAGCTTTACAAGGTGATGCTGTAGTCCTAATGCGCACAGAAGACCTCTTTAATCTTTCTGTGCCACTTGGACGGCCTCTTTTCTCTGCTCTTTTTATCCAGACTGCTCTCAGAGGCTGGAAGGTGAAGCTATTGGAGAGTCCTTGTTTCTCAGCCAACCACAGACCTCTGTTTAGCTCAGCTCACAATCAGTGGAAGGCTGACACCCGACTGAAGGAGGCCACGGGGAGGCTCATGAAGAGTTTTGGGTTAAAACGTCTTCTTCTGCCTGAAGGAAAGGAGCAATGGTTCGGATGCAGTAAAGAAACACCACGGTGTTTTGGTACAGTACAGGAGAACACACCAGAGTATTTATACCTTGATCGCTGGACGCCACCATGCTGCCTGAAAGCGCTTCGAGAAACCACTAAATACGTAATAAATATTCTTGAGAGCTCAGGCGTGCGGTACTGGTTAGAAGGAGGGACCCTTTTAGGTGCCGTTCGTCATCAAGACATCATTCCGTGGGATTATGATGTGGACCTAGGGATTTACCTGGAAGATATACCTAACTGTGATCATCTAAAGAATCTAGACTCTGGCTCTTTGGTAGATGCAAATGGATATGTCTGGGAGAGGGCGGTAGAGGGAGACTTTTACAGAGTTCAGTACAGTGAGGCCAATCACCTCCACGTTGACTTGTGGCCGTTTTACCCTCGTAATGGTGTTATGACAAAAGATACATGGACAGATCACAAGCAAGATGTGGAGTTTCCGGAACACTTCCTGCAACCGCTGGTGCCCATGTCTTTTGCTGGTGTCAATGCTTATGGACCAAACAACCACCGTGCATTTTTAGAGCTGAAGTTTGGAGAAGGTGTGATTGAGAACCCACAGTATCCTAATCCAGCCAAGAAAAGATTGGATAAAAGTAAATTATGAGACAAATTTTCTCAAAAGACAAATATGGACAAATAACTGTGTATTGTTTAATGTTTAATAATTTAATAGAATTAGATAAGTTACACTGGAAAACAGGTGCTCAGTAAGTTTCTTAGAGGGCAGATACTGCCAAAGGATGATAAATGTCTGAGGCACTTTGCCCTGATGGAGACAGAGACTGGTTTATTTATGCCAAAGCATTTCAGCTTTGACATGAATAAAGAAAATGGCCATAAAAGGTCATTTATTCTATAGTAGGTTTGGAACAGTTGTTTTGTTTAGGTTTTCCTTGAGCAATATGTGTATGACTGATTGTTTCAAGCTAAATCTCTCTGTTGTGAGCAATCATATAAGATATACATTTTAATGTACATTGGTAATGGTCATCTGTAAAACCATCATTGATCCATCTCATGAAATGAATCGCAGTGGTGTACAGCGTTTAGCCACCAACCTGTCTGTCAGTCTATAGTGCACTATAATGTTTAACTTGTTTAAATAAAACTGTGCCATGTTTTAAAATTGCTTGTATGACATAGATAGATAGATAGATAGATAGATAGATAGATAGATAGATAGATAGATAGAATTTTTTTTTTTTTTTTACCTTTTCACTCCACTGCATGACATCCATTTACCTTTACACGCACAATAGATGTAATTGCCACTTTTGGACACTAGGTGGCAGCGCAATCATAACCATCTTGAATTAGCTCCTTGTAAAAGTACATTGCGTGCCACGTGTATTAGACCTCAGTCTAATCAGGAAGCCATCCTGGATGTACTGTAAAATTCACAACACATAACTTGTTCTACAGTAGTTCAAACTAAAATACTCGACCATAATAAAAGAAAAAGCATTTAATGATTTTCCAGACAACAAATTCCAAATACACTTGTCAAAATAAATGGTAACAAAGCCATATCAAAACATACAATTTTATTATTAAATCAACAATTCTAAAGTAATTACTTTGTAGATTGTGTAGCAAATAAGAGAGAACGGATTATCAAATTAATTTAGCTGTATGAAATAAAGCAAGTGCCTCAAGCTTAGTAGTGGGAGTTGTTAGATTGGCTTACTCATCACATGGCAAGTTGTTGCATTACACATGTCTGCAGAACTGAGTAGGTAAAAGAACAAATTGACAAATTCATTGTTTTATTGTTTGGAGATTAAAATGAGAATTCTCAAACTACTATTAAAATTAAGCAAACGGCTTTTACAAATACCCTAAACAAATACAAACTTATAAACTGTAGACTCTAAAATAACCGTCTTTGGATTGTCAACAATATTGAAAATAATAAACTCGTAACAATATTAATTTTGTTTTTGTTGAACTGAACACAACTTTATCTTGTCAGGCAACAATGGTTTAGGTCCAGCAATCCACGGTCAACAATGCAGCAATATAGTCTTACCTCACATCGGTTACATTCAGAACTCTACAAACTCATCAACACCTGCTTTGTGCGTAGTAGTTTGTGCTTTGAGAGTTATAACGAAACACATTATATGTGTATCCACATTATTCAGTGTTTTTAGTCCAGCAGCCAGCGTTGGTGAAATTTTTGGTCTTTCACTATGGAGAGCAACTCGGCACAGTTGTGAAGAAAGTTAAACCTGAGTCAAAGAGATTGTCATCGTTTCCTATGTCCACCAAAAGTGGCAGAAGTGTCTGGAGTGTTCTCTGAATGAGTCCTTGAGATGATTCCTTCATTCAGTGTTAAGAATAAAAGTACTTATAACAGTATAAATAAGATCAAATAGTCCACTTCTCCCAACAACAGCCAAAGGGTCATTAGCACAATTTCTGACAATAAATATAAAGCTTAAGATCTGAGAAAAAATTGTACATAACAATACATTTTTGGATCTACTTGCATATTTAACAGAAACTAAAAATAAATCCTTTACAAAGAAAATAGAAAACAGTATATATACAAAATCTGGAACCAATATTATAATTAGGACATAAATGAACTGAACGTACAAAATTAGGCCTCTACAAAAGTCTGCATATTATTATAGTTGAAGGATTCTAAGAAAAGAAAAATCTTTAAGACATATTCTGTATTCTCCTCCAGAACAAGGTCATGTAACATGATGCAAAGATGAATTAATATGGTATTTTCAGGAGGGCAATGAATTGAGGCCATAAGCCCTGTTGTCAGTGTTTCCTATGACCTGCATCTGTACCTTAAACTCATGTTTTACATGTGTAAGTGTAACAGTGTCACTGACAAACATTGACTTTAAAAAAAGTAGTCTATGTACCAGTCCTAAAACGTAGCATAAATAATCTCTTTGCAGTAAATATTGTACTTGTAAGTGTAAGTTGTAACTTTGGGGTATTTGGGAAGATATTAAAAAGTGGCTTGATGTACAATGGTTAAAGTAATAAAGAGTTATGTCAAAAAAAAACCTAAAATAATTACATGACAGACTCTTTTTCATTAGGTCTGACTTCAGCTCCTCGTCTCTCAATGAGAGGCGAGTGCTCCGGTGCAGTGTCTCCCTGGCCCACTCGGACCTCACTCAGGGTCTCTCCTCCATCTTTGGATGTGCGGTCGACAAAGTGTTGCAGAAGTCCAGCTCCGAAAGCATCTCCCTCCACATTCAGAACTGTGCAAGTACGATCACTGAAATAACACAGGCAAGGGTATGTTAGTCAGGTTTAATGAAGATCTTTTTATCTTTACCATCATTATCATCATTATCATTATTATTGTAAACTGAAAAACGTACACAATCCAATCAACGGCAAGGATGAGGGAGATGTCATTTGTGGGCAGCCCTATTGCCTCAAGGATAATGGCTAGAGTCAGAACTCCTCCAGCAGGTATACCCGCCGCTCCAACACTTGAAGCTGTGGCAGTTACTCTGTCAGCGGCAAAGATATGTGTCATTATAAAAAATACAACTGCAAAATATTTCTTTGCCGAGTGTTTTGTGCTTACAGAATGGTGATGACTTGGATGAAGTTTAAAGACTGATTGTTGAGCTGAGCAATAAACACTGCAGCCACACACTGGAAGAGAGCTGCTCCATCCATGTTTACAGTTGCTCCAATAGGCAAAATAAATCTGCTGATATGCTTGGATACTCCATTTTTCTCTTCCACACACTTCATCATTAATGGCAAAGTGGCAGAGCTGCCAGAAAAAAAAGAATACTTGATTTAGACCTTACAGTGTAACAAAACTGGTACACCAGGTTCTGCCTTAAATAAGAGCCAACTCACCTGGAGCTTGTACCAAAAGCTGTTGCCAGAGCTGTGAATATGCCCCAGAGAAAGGTGTAAGGGTTTTTCCTGGTAATGATGAAGTAAATTCCTGGGAGCACAAGAGCACCATGGATGGCATGGCCAATCATACAGCAGGCTATATATTTGCCCAGGCTGGCGAAGAGTTCTCCCACATTGTCCATCTCCACAATCTTACCAGCCACAAGGAACATGATACCAACAGGAGCATACCTGTAGAAAGGTTGGGAGAAATAAAAATATATTTTTTTAAAGGGATTTTTCTGACAACAATCTTGATAATATTTTTGCTTTCAATTTTAGTTTATTTTACATATTTAGACTTTTTATTGTTAAAAATGATCTTGTAGACAATTGTTTATCACCAATGTATATATCCATCCATCCATCCATCTTCTCCCGCTTAATCCGGCTGGGTCGCGGGGGCAGCACGCTGCCCATTACACTATGCACCAGACCCAGACCCTATGAACCCCTCTGCAGGTGGTGAGCCCACAGGAGGGAGGGACTGACAGTCAATGGTCTCTGTTCGTTAAATTTGTGATATATACCAATGTATATATCACAAATTTAAAAAAAAAAAGGTATATATAAAGAATTTGTTTATTCAAATATTTACCACATAATCCAGGAAACCAGCACCATGGTGGCCTCATTGAATGAGTTAAAGAACTTAATCAAAATCTCTCCTTCATCTCCAAGTTTTCTTAGTGCCACACCAAACACAATGGCAAACACTACCAGGCCCAGAATATTCATGCCATCCTGGTCTGTCCCAGTGGGGATCTGAACACACGTAAACAATATACACATCAGCTCATTATGTACCAACACAATATTTCCATGTGATTTTGAATCGTTTACCTTCTCCACTGTGATGTTGGAATTTGGATCTGTACGGTTTATCTTGATGAACTTATAGCTGGTGGCATACTGTAAAGAAATCACCACCTTAATACTAGTTACATATGAAAAAAGAAATTAGACATTTCATTGTAAGACTGACCGACTGAAAGGCAGCAGACACCAAATTGGATGGAAAGATGTTCCTGCAGGCAGACAAAAGACAAAACAGTTAACACAAAAAAAGCCACTTCAACTTTTTTAAGTGAAACTCATGGACAGCTCATTAAAGGCAGAATCACAAGTATGATCATGTGGAAAAAGCTTTTACCCAAGAGTTTACCCAATAATTCCATTTCCCTCCCAACCTTTGTTCCGGGTCAATCTCTGCTAAAAAGGTACAATCATTTATTCATGTTCATACAAAGGTAAACCCAAGTGTCCCCATTACCCCAGACTGTCGGCATTGGATTTAGAATAATAAGGCATTAACGCCAAAAGCTCCCTTTCTGCTCTTTCGCTCAGTTCCACTGCAAAAGGTGCTGTATTAGGATTAAGAATCATGTGACTCTGCTACTAGATCACTGACACACTTCTGACTCAAAAGCGCAAATGTAGGACTGTGTGTCGTTATATTTAAACAACATTTTCTGTTGAAGGGTTTTCAGAAGACCAAATTTTGCATGTATTTAGGGCATTCTGTACAAAGAATAATGCCCTGTAATTTTCTTTTATCTTTATTATTAAAGGCAATTATTTATTATTAAAAGGTAAATAATTGTATTTTACCTTCTGTCTCTAATACCATGAATATGTTAATCTGCTAAATACATTTAACGTTCTGTGAGACATAGGCAATAAAACCACTACTGAGTTCTCCATTTTCCCATTTCATATGGACAAGGAAAGTGAGAATGATAAGAGGGACCTGCTATCACATGTTTATGATTACAGTCCTTTGTTGTGTCCATGTGCTGACAGTAATTTTTAAATACAAGAAAAGCAGCTCAGGGCTCTGTAGAAAACAAAGCATCGTGCTCATTTCATGTGCCTAATGGGAGATGCAGGTTATTGCACGTGCCATGTGCTTAGCATGAGATAGTCATTATAGTCCTGCCGTCCCTTATTTGCAGCTGACACTAATGGAGACACAGCATACTCATATGTTAGTACTCATACAAATATGCGGTAGACATTATAGCATAATGTTAATTCAAATACAAATAATATTCCTATCCAAATATGTATTCCTGATATTGGCACTTTTTGGTATATAAGCCATTAGTCTTAAAGCTCCAGCATAAGTCAGTATTTAATTTGGGCTAAAAACCACACTCTTCGTTAGAACTGTGCAATTAATCAAATTTGAATCCAGATCAAGCTTTAATTATCTCTAATTGTCAATTATATCCTTGGCTCTTTTAAAATGGAGAAGTATGTATTGTGTTAAATGGCAATAATTATCTCTCTGTTTCGTTTATGCTGTTGGAAGTAATAATGAAAACCATTGTATCTTGTAGGTGCTCCTCAGAATATCTCTGAAATCTAAAACTTTTGTTCTCTATGGGCACTGGCCATGAAAGAAAGAAAAAAAACAGATTGGTTGATCTCTACAGAATATAGTCATCTTTAGTTACCAAAATTATTCTGTTCAAGTCTGCTAATAGCACCTGCACTTTTCTGGACTCTGAGGTAGTTAGGTTATGCAACTGTAGACATTTTCCATTCAAGCAGCTGCCTACATTCAAGACAAGGTATATTTAGAAAAGAAAATGATTCAACCAAGTAAAACATGTGCTGTGAAAAAGGGGAAGGAGAGAGGGGGTCTCATCACAGATACTAAGAAGTAACTCAACAGCTCCTTTTTGTATTATGGATGCACCAAAAGTTTGTAACCACGTGGAGCCATAAATGAGGAACTAAGACATACAAATACAACCTGAGAGAAGGCGGGGACATGATGCAATGACCTGTTTCCATTACAGCAGAAGAGCCGTACCCAGAATCAACAGTTGTTAGCTTAATAATTATATACGTATAAGATGACAGAGATTTAAGTCTTGAATGAGAATAACTCAAATACCTTGACACACCACAACAATTGTCACGTCCATTAGTCGCTGGACGTCACTCCGCCATGCGGCGTGGGCTCACCTGATCAGGTCCAAGAACGAGTCAATAACTTCTTTAGGCTGAGGTACTTCATCGTCCAGTCCTGCTATAGTTGGTTTAGCCCCGGATACGGCTCCTGGAGTTATGATGTAAGCCATGATCACTCCGATGGACGAGGCGATTAACGTGGTAATAAGGAAAAAGAGCATGGCCCAGCCGCCGAGCTTGCCCAGGGCTTTGGGGTCAATGCTGGCGGCCCCGGACACCAGGCTGCACACCACCAGCGGGATGATGATCATCTTGAGCAGCCGAATAAGCAGCTCACCGGGGAAACCGATGTAAATGATCTGCGTCTTTGTTAGATGAACCTCGCGTACACCCAGTCCAATGATGACCCCGATGATGACCCCCGCCACGGTGAGGATGACCAGCATGTTGGCCTTC
>JACN01130582.1:0-25497 GCA_000787155.1 Scartelaos histophorus | reverse complement strand
ATGTCAGGTCTGCATAAATTTAGGTTTGACATTTATTTTAAGTGTTTTATGTTCATGATCTTAAAAAATGTCACGTGGTGCTAAGTTCTGAGTCATATGAACATGATATTGATCTTTGAACATGAAAACATAATATTTGATAAAAGGGACACACTCAGACACATAAATATCTATTCAAGAAAGATGAAATTTCATGTGGGACTAAAAACACTTAAGAAAATATGACAAAAAATAAAGAAAATTACAATTACACATTTAGTCATTTTAAATAAATTTAAAAAATCATGACATTTTAACACTTTAAATACAAATAAAATGCAGAATAACTCATGATTTGTTAAAAAAATTATTTGGTTCCATGGAGGTCAGAGGTTCTACAGGGATATGGGGAATTATTATGAAACTTGAACCTTTTTAACTGAGGAAATTGTAACTGGACACAGGTTATGTCATTGAACCTTACACATGCTGCATCTTACTGCAGTTTCCAGGCTGTACTGCTGCACGAACTGAGGGAAAAAAAATCTAACAAGACTCATTTCTACTCTTTTCTTTCGTTTAAGTAATCGCAGGCTTTGGGATTTGATAATTGCACCAGCTCAGATTTCATGACTGTGCAGCTCCACTGTGTCGTAATGTGCTGCCAAATGTCTCAGTGTCAGAGTAAAGCTGAGGTTTGCAGTACCAGCAGTAGTATCAGTAGTAGTAATAGTAGTAGTAATAGTGGTAGTAGTTGGCTGTTTTCCAGTGGGACTCACCCAGAGCGCCCTGACAAATGTCTGTGCGAGTCGCTCCGTCCACTATAAACTCAGGGTTTCTGCAGATCTCCTGTTGAACACAAGAAAAAAAGAAAAACACACGTCAGGCTTAAGTGGATTTTTAAAGATCTATACAACTTTAACTGTTGTGGATTTGTGAATTAGGAATGTCAAGATTATTCAGGCTACAATATAATCCTAAAAACTAAAAGATGAATCAGTTAAATCTATATTACGCACAAGTAAATCTAAATATAAAGCACTTTTAGCCATTTTGTGTTTCTGTTGCATTATTGACCTTTTCATTCAGAAAATACTTGAGGAATGGAAACATCAAAATGTTCCATCAAGACTTTCCATTTTCATTATTTAATTTCCTATTTTCATTATTGAATTTTTAGATTAGAGGCAAAAATGAACACAATACTTACTTACAGATCCTAATTTTTCATTTTACTGACCGTTTTTATGGGAGGATTTTGTGCAAAGAGTTTGTTACAAAAAAATCAATGGTTTGTTGTGTAGAACTGTGAGAATTAATATCTTTGTGTTGCTGTGAGAAAAACAGGTCCTAAACTGTACAAATCACAGCAAGTACCAGCCTGTGTGGAGTATGACCTGGTTTGAGTTGTGTCTCGCGCGTCTTTGTGCACAATGTGAGAAAAAAACATTGACTAAAAAATAAAAGACTTATTGTTGTAGTTTTATATTTTTACTCTTGTCTTTTACTGTACCCACATCTGCCCTGGGACAGACTGATGGAGGCGTGTCTGTCACTCAGAGCTTCCAGCCCTGACCACCCACAGCTCTCACTCAAACACCCAGACACATTCATACAATAAGGGGAATAAGAGCTCACACTAGAGCCCTTTGCTCCCAGTGATTTACATCCAAGTCCTCAGGCCTGAGACAAGACTGAGCACAAACAGCTCCGGCCTCTAACAGCAGGAAACTATGAGTAAACTGTATAGAACAGTAGATCATGATACTTTGCTTCAGGGTCGTTTCACAGGAAAAAATGACTGTTGTGACAATAAGATTTAGAGTTTGGGTTAATTTTTTAGAGTTCATTTCGAGTCAGTTTATTTATTTAGTTATTTATTTGTCTGTGGACAGGATTTCTCAGAAAGTACTGTACGGATCTTCATGAAATTATCACCTGAGGTAGATCTTGGTTCAGGGACAAATCTAGTAAATTTTGGTGATGATCCTGGTCCAGATCTGGATTCTGGATCCGGATCTGGTTTGCAGTGCACAGTTGGTTCTTCCCAAACATCATGCTGACATAAGCACTTCATGAGTTTACAGAGTACTGTGTTCTCTGTCATAAAATATCTCCCACTTGAAAAATATCTTGCATCTGTGTCCACGTCATCTCTTGGCAGAGATCAGAAATTTTGGATTGGTCTTGTTTAAAGATGAATATTTGCACATTTTTACTCTTTTTACTCTCCAAGTCCCTTCCATAAATATACTCCACTTATACTAAATGTGTCTTTTGAAATGTGACAAAAATATTACAATAATCATGAGACGCAACTAATGAATCTATTTTTTTTAATTCATAAAAGTGCATAGTGACCAACTGAAGTACATGTAGTAGTGTACAGCTGAAGTACATGTAGTAGTGTACAGCTGAAGTACATGTAGTAGTGTACAGCTGAAGTACATGTAGTAGTGTACAGCTGAAGTACATGTAGTAGTGTACAGCTGAAGTACATGTAGTAGTGTACAGCTGAAGTACATGTAGTAGTGTACAGCTGAAGTACATGTAGTAGTGTACAGCTGAAGTACATGTAGTAGTGTACAGCTGAAGTACATGTAGTAGTGTACAGCTGAAGTACATGTAGTAGTGTACAGCTGAAGTACATGTAGTAGTGTACAGCTGAAGTACATGTAGTAGTGTACAGCTGAAGTACATGTAGTAGTGTACAGCTGAAGTACATGTAGTAGTGTACAGCTGAAGTACATGTAGTAGTGTACAGCTGAAGTACATGTAGTAGTGTACATCTGTAGTACATGTAGTAGTATACAGCTGTAGTACATGTAGTAGTGTACAGCTGTAGTACATGTAGTAGTACAGCTATAGTACATGTAGTAAACAGCTGTAGTACATGTAGTAAACAGCTGTAGTACATGTAGTAAACAGCTGTAGTACATGTAGTACAGCTGTATACTACATGTAGTATACAGCTGTGTACATGTAGTATACAGCTGTAGTACATGTAGTAGTACAGCTGTAGTACATGTAGTAGTACAGCTGTAGTACATGTAGTAGTACGTCTGTAGTATATGTAGTAGTGCAGCTGTAGTACATGTAGTAGTACAGCTGTAGTACATGTAGTAGTATACATCTGTAGTACATGTAGTATACATCTGTAGTACATGTAGTATACATCTGTAGTACATGTAGTAGTATCTGTAGTACATGTAGTAGTACATCTGTAGTACATGTACTAGTACATCTGTAGTACATGTAGTACATCTGTAGTATCTGTAGTATCTGTGGTCTGACACGTTTGAGTCGTGCTTCATAAAAACATGATACTCTCGGCCTGCTCCTCGTCTCCAGCTCCTTGTGTCCGACTCTGGAGGAGAATCATCACACGGAGGAGCTATAAAAAGATCCAATTCATCTCGTGTCACATCATAGAATCATCAACACAGCTGCACAACCGCACGCACGCCTGAACAGACAACAACGCACAACAACGCACAACAACGCACAACAACGCACAACAACAATGCCGAGACACAAGAGTCATCACAGCATCCATGCGTCTAAAATTTAAGGACATAAAGATGGAATTGTGGCTTTATTTGTTTATTTAAATGTTTTAATTTTAAACCCATCCCACAGTAACAATATAAAGAACGTGGCTGGTGAAGTAACACACAAACCTCACACATTTCAGCTTCTCTTTGTAAAGGTTTAAACTTATGGAAGATCATCTGTTCCATCAGATTTAGAATTTTAAACACCACAGAATTTCTCACTTTGAGTTTTTTAAATCTGATGTTTGAATTATTTGTATTCTGAATTTTTGCTGAAATTTTAAGTGTACTTTTTCAATATATTTCAAATTCAAAATAAAAATGTCACCTTTTTAAATATTCAGTGAGTATTTCCAAGCTTTACCAGAGTGTAAAATTCGCTTTGAAAAATTTCACAGCAAAGATCTAAGATGTCAAGGTGTAAAAGTTTAAATTACACTGATACTATTTAGAGATATTTGCACCAATATTGAACATTTTGATTTAGATTTTTGATCGGTTCAGTCGATATTTAATTTGGTATGAAACTGACTTCAGGTTGAGCATAAAAACCTTCTCCAATCTACTTTTTTGGAAAAGTCGATCAAATCTTTGTGTTGTTCTGTGTCTTGGGTGGGGCTCATGCATTATAAAAGCCCAGACTTTTTAGGAGTTTTAAATGATACATGTGAGAGGAGCAGAAGTGCAGCAGGAGCTAAGAGGCTCCAGACACGCAGAGGTCACCACCTTAAAGCTTTTAAGACCCGACAGCGCGACAGAACTGAGACTGGACGAGACTCGCAGAGGATTTAGTGTCACAGAAGAACTTTATGATGAAACGGATGGACTTGTCTGGGCAAACTCAGTGGGGAGAGATATTTGGCGGTTCAGTCCATCAACATGCGCTGTGTCCTTGGGCAAGACACTTAAGCAATATATATAGAAGAACATTCATTTTTAGGGCTGTGTGTACTTTTGTTTGAATTTGAGGCTAAAATTGTAAAAAAATAAGATTTCTTTGACTAATTATGAACAACAACTAACAACTACGATGTTTGATTTCGTTTTACAGCTCACATTTTTAAATTAAATTGTACTTTTGAATGTTTTCTAGGATTCTCCTGGTTTAGGCTTATTATGTCAATGGGCTGAAATACTTTGAATATTGTATTATTGTGATATCACACAAAGATTTATTATTGCTCAACTATGAATGTAAAAGATGTTGATTGGTGCATCAGTCAGAGATAAAATAACTTACCAGAATCTAATCTAAACAAAAAACATAATTGTGTACGTAGCATTTTGATCAGTAGCAATGCATTTTACTCTACACAATGTTAATAAATATTTGTAATGATAGATAATGTTACCAACTAATTGAAGATAATGCATTTTGTCCATATGCAGGAACTTCCGTATTAGTTTATTTGGAAGATTCAGTTCATTTAAACTTTACAGTAGATGATTATGTGGCGGTTTGAGTGAAAAGTCTTTATACGACATAACAATAGTTTAGTCTAATCGCCCAACTCCAACTGCAAATGAATTACTCAAGTGTTTTTTAGGAAGTGTCGTCCATTGTGCGTCTAATTACACGGTCCGATGGTTTGACATTTGCGCGTTTCTTAGCCTGTGCATTGCTTTTTAGTTTTGATAACACAAACAAGTCAGTAAGAGAAGCCCTGAGAAGCCCTCGAACAGAAGTGTACAAGGAGCTGTTGAGTATTTAAACAAAAGAGAAAAAAAAAGCTGTCTGGGCGTGAGAATGTCTGTGATATTTGTTCATGTCTCGTTCTTTAAGGAAGTGGAGAGATTTCTAAACACGCTGGACCAACACTGACCAGCCCGTCTGCATTTTAAGGACACCTCAAAGAAGGAAGCACTACCAGCTAATCCTGTTTCTTACAAATAATGTCACTAGAGAGAAAGTCGTCCTATGGGATTTACACTGAAGTTGCCATGTGCTCTCACTGTGATCTTACAAAAACTAGTTCTGTGCAGTAACTTTTGAACCATACTTCTGCAGAAAGGTTCTCAAAAGTTGATACCCGGATGCAAACTAGATGCTGAAGTACTCACGGGGGGTCTCATCCAGCGCACTCCTTGGGTCTTGGATGATCTGGGCCCGAGCTCGTTGAAGCCCAGAGAGGAGCATGTCGCTGGGAAGAAGGTGTCCTCGAACAGCTTCCCGCTCCGGAGGCACTGGGCTCGCAGAGACTCAAAGTCCTGCCCCAGCAGCTTCACGGCGTTGTGGTTCTGCCCCAGCCCCTCGCTCCGGTCCCACTGGTTCCGGAGACGAGCGGCCATACCTGTGGCGTAGATGGGCGCCTCCATTTACAGGCTGAGGCACGTGGAGAGCACTTTGTTTTCAAGTAACAAAAAGTGTAAATACTTTAAAGCGCGATCTTTTGTAGAATTAATGCAGCGCGGCAGAGGCGGAGGGGATGGGAGTCTGCAGCGACTGCTAATGGTTTGGGGGCTTGATCATAAATCAGGATGAAGCGTGCTTTGCCATTAAGAAGACATCAAAAATATATGAGTTTGAGCGCTGCAGCCGCGTGCCGCTTACTTGTGGTTCAGCTACAGCAGAAAACGCACAAGATCTCCAGCCTCTGGGGTAACAAAGGCAAATATAATCCAAACGGGGCTTGTCCACCTCGGGATAAAACAGGAGAAATGGATCTAGCCAAACCTGAAAAACAAGAAATAAATACATTACAGGGTTTTTTTTGCAATATATGATTACAATTCTATTATAAGTTGTTAATGTCACGTGAAAGCAAATTCCTTTATATCTATGTCAGCACTAGAACTGGCTTAGCCTCCAACTACTTTCACAATTATTAGTATTTATTTATTTTGCATGATAGAATAGTTCATGGCTCCACTGTGTCTACTGCTCCTCAGGAATGGGTCAAATGCAGGACAAATTTCCCTAGCGTAACTTAACTTTCCACTTCCTCATTCATCTTAATAGTTCTAGTAGTTCTATGAGCTCAGAGTAAACAAACTACTGATATTTAAAGCATGCTGGGCTGGGCTGAATGCATCTTTCACCGTAGCACGCCCCAGACAAAAGAACCTTTACGTACACCCACACTGTACACACAGATACGTACAAATGCCTCGTACCTCTGCCTTTCACTGAGCTGCACACACACACACTGCTGGGAGTGCATAGTGCGGGGCTTAGTCACACAAAACACATGTAGCTGCTATTTTACTACAGAGATCACTTTGTCACAGGGACCATTTGTAGTCAATGTTTAATCAGCTGAACAGGGGTTGTTTTATGACACAGGAAGTTGGTCTGTAGTGAATATGTAGTCTGGGCTTTTGGGGGGAAAGTACAGAAATGTGCTCAAACATGTCTTGGTTGCAGCTTTTAGAGCAGGATTTGTCACCTGCTTGATTTCATGGAGATTTAACTGCTTTGTCTAGACCAAAAGTGTCCAAACATTGATTTTAGGCTTTTTCATATCAGATTTTATCATAATCACAGTGTGGCGTTATTGAGTTGCAGCAGTAGAGACACGTAACTGTGTATTAGTGTAAATTACTGTGCAAGTGCTGCCTGTTATTTGGCTAATTGAGGAAGACTGACGCCCACAATTGGTTCCTTCATCTAGAATCTTCTACAGTAAATGAATTAATTAAACATGTGCATCACCATTGAGACGTACAGTATAAGTGCCACCACCAGGTCACATCTATGAAGAGGAGACGCTACAAAAATGTATGTGTTGCTTCACAAAAGTTGCATAGTTACAAGTGCAAAACATTTTTACATTACTGCTCTTTTTTATTATATGTTTATTAACTTTTGCATACCTTTCAAACAGCTAATCAAACACAATCACTCACCTCAAAAGTCAATGTTTAAGCCTTTTATAAATACTGTTTGCAGTGGGTGTATTAGCAGGTCTATACAGTTGTGCGTTAATTAAGCAAAGCCAATTAGGACACGGTGTAAGTTCTGCAGTGTAAACTCAAGAAACAGGTTCATCTCAGTTCAACTCTAATAACATGTTGTATTTTTGGTTCACTATCTGTCTCACACACTGAAGGGTTATTTTTAGCATTTGTATTTTATCTCATGCTTTTTTACAACTTCCTTCTTTGAGAATTTGAAGTATTGGATCTGACTTTGATGAGAACTTGCCTGACGTTGCTGCACTGTCTGTATCACACAGTTGCAATAAGGGCAACACCCATATAAAGTGTATTTAAGGATATTAACGCAAAAACTTAACACAATTTTCATTAGAATCTGGTTTTACATGCACAGGTTAATGCAAATGTTTATGTTTTTTGTAATAAATATGAAGACTAGAGCAAAAAATGTTAGTATTAAATTATTTTTGGATAATACAGCCAAAAGGAGGAAGAAAACTGTGTCCAATTTCAACATTTTAACCAGTCCAGCCGGATAGATCAATACCTTGACAAATAGTTTGACTCCAAAGGTCACGATTTTTGAGTCCTGTGAAATTTTAAACATCTCTCGCCCTATAATAAGATATAATAGCACGAGTAATTAATTTTTTTTTTGTCAAGTTAGAGCACGACTGCGCAAATACAGACAGTGGGATCAAATATCTGTGCTGATCCAGGAAAATTTGCTGGATCAAGGAATCAGTCCCAAGGTCCTGGTCAGACTCTTTACTGCAGGACGTCTCATGATGTTAAACTTTAAATTTGCAAAGCCGTTCAGTAGTTCCTTGCAGAATACATAACAAAATCAGATCAATTTTGTAATAGGTTGACTGTTTTTTGAGAGAAAAGATGTTATTTAACAGGATATAGACTGGTGCATTTTTTGTTTTTCCAATTATTCCTGTTTGGACTATGACAAAGATGCACGTTTACACCCTTTTTCTAGTTAAATATTACAACATTACCAACCTTTTATATCTTTATTTCTATGTATACGATCAGACCACAAGCCGCTATGTCAGAAATATCCTCCTTAAAGTTTAATCATAACCAGTGACTTCCATTAGCGGCATTAGCCTGTTGGACGTGTTATCAGGGAAGTTATCGGGGAAGCAGAGGAGAGGCTCACACGAGATGAATTCTGGTTCCAATGAATTTTTTATTTCATTTCACATGTGAACTGCCTCATAAACACGCAGAGGCCACGTTCAAGCAGTGCAGGTGTGAGGAAGATCAGTATAAGACAGTATAAGAAATAGCAGATATATACATTTTTTATTATTTATTTTATACTTATTTTATTAATACGTTTTTGTATTATTATTCATCTTAAACAATCTTATTTTTTATTTTTTTATTTATTTTTTTGTAACTAATATTAATAATCAGAATTTGTAGCTGATAAATGAAAGAACAGCTGCTTGTCTTTCAAATAATTACATATTTTACAACATGAAGCTCCAATTGTGAACGTAATATTGAAACAAAGGATTAGTTGGCTTAGTTATAATGTAATTCTTAATAAAAATACACTTAAGGAGTCAGACACAATATGATTTCAAGTCAAATTCGTGACTTCCTGATCTCACTTCCTGGTTTGGTCAAGTGCGTTGTTGTATTTTTATGTGTCGATTCACACCATGCACATTTACACGTTTTTGCTCAAAGAATAAATGGATTTTTCTTGATTTTTAACTACCTGATTTACATTTTTGACACATAACTTTTAAAGGGAGTATATAAAAATAAGAGATGAGGTGAGGAGTCAGAATATTCCTCTTTTCTTTTGTTTTGACACTGTGGCTGGGCTGTGGTTGTAATACATCTAAATTATAGGTCAAACTGAAACTAGACGACACAACAAGCAGCATAGGGTTTTAAATCGGGTTTTAAGTGACAAACAATTCAGTTAAACAGTGCAGATTTCCATTTTGTCATCCTCTATAACCTGTACTTTCCACTGAATAGGATACAGTGTTCTTGTATTTGCATTTTTAGCCATAATTGGGTTTATTTAATGATTTTATTTTATTCAGAAGCTAAGAAATCCACATTATTGCAAACATATAGAGGTCATAGAAGTTAAACAGACACTATAACTTACTTTTCTGCTGATGCTTGTGTCCGGCGTGGAAGACAAAAAGAGAAAGTTCCCAAATGTACAGTAAAAAATGTAATTAAGAGTGTGCGGGCGTGTTTAGACCCTGTGTAAGCATTTTAACACACAGGCTTCATATTTCAAACAATGTTTACAGTGAAATAAAATACCCAAAATGTCTCTGCACTGAAGCAATGCAGAAAATAGCTTTGCAAAAATAAACTAGACACTCAAACTGACTACTGGGAGATTGGCAGAGGTAGTTTTAGAATTAATAAAGATTTAAAAGGAGCCAACAAGCACTTTAAAGTAACACCTACTGTCAAAAAGATATTTATGATCACAACATATAACCACTTTAAAGGCATGGCTCGTACAGATAAGCCCAAGTCATGGTAGGTGTGGTTCAGAGGAGGCATGCAAACCCCAGCTGTCTAACTTAGAAACTTGTCTATAACAAGAACAGTTGGCACAAACAGACATTTTCTATGCAAACGTAAAAAACTCAAATGCAACGTTGCAGTAATTTCTGGTTTGCACAAATGCCATTCCACACAAGCAGGTCATAAAAGCCAAGATCTGAATATGCTTTCGGTTTTCCTCATTTGGATTTCATCATAAAAGTGAGACATCGTGCCAAAAATCTGTCTGCAGTGCGCACGAACGCCAAAACAATCCAAACAAAGTGAATGTTATAGTTACCTTAAAGATCGCGTCCTTCAGTGCGGCGCTTTAGGACATGAAATTTGCTTGTTAACTTTCCCCTTTCTGTGCCATGTTCAGTCTCCGGGTCCCTCCCCTTCGCTCTGTGCTGCGTGTTTTTTTGGACTGAAACGCCCTGTGTCCTGTGCACCTCCTCCCCGCAGCCGCTCCCTCCGTGCGCCTGCTGCGTCTGCGCACAGGCGGCTCCAGGCGTGATTGACCCATAGTCCTCCCCATAGTCTCTCCATAGTCTCTCCATAGTCTCCCCATAGTCTCCCCATAGTCCTGTCCATAGTCTCTCCACAATGAGTTCGATGACCAATGAATAACCTAAATGAATAAATAATTTCCTCTGCATTGGTGCATCATTGTTTTTTGCTTATATCTGCTTTATTTTATCAGGATTTTTTGGCTAAATTGAGTACACATAACATACAGACATAACAGACAAAAAGTAGCCTCTGACTGTATTGTAATTATTTTTGCTCTGTTATTATTATTTCACAAAGTTGACCTACATATTTGGAGATTCACCCACTTTTAAGCCGAATTCACACCTGAACACTGACACCTAAAGGCACAAATGAGCATTACACTTTACTGACTTTGGACTTCAATTCCCAGCATGCATTGGCACAGTATCCCGTGGTGCTTTGCTCCCTCCTCGCTGCCGTGTTTCTTCCGGTAGCCACGGTCGTTGTTTCATTGAGCAAACCTCAACATGGCATCCGACGGGCCCCCGGGAGCCGAGGGTCTCCCAGCCGACCTGGGCGCTGCTATCGCGGCTTTGAGCTCATGGAGCAACCCGGAGCTGCAGGCGCGGCTGGCGGAGATCGGAGCCCCGAACATGGGTGAGAAGAAGCGGGGGGAGCGAGGGGAAAGTACTGCGCTGTCGGCCGGACTGAGCTAACTTTAGCTAAAGCTAACGCTAACTGCTGCAACTTTAATCGAATATTTATTACAAACATGTCCGTAGACTTAAAGTGACTCATAGTATAATCACAGGGCCATTCACAAATATGTTTATAAAGTATTAGGTCTTTCTCAACCTAAACTTTTACTTCTGACACTGGAGGCTAACTTCAGTGATGCTAGCACCAGAGTTATGAGAGGTGCTGTTTTGGAGGCAGTGTGTGTGTTTTCTGTCTGTTTTCACTCAGGCTGTTTGTTCTTGTGTGCAGGTCCCAGAGAGGAGCTGATTGACAGACTGAAGGGCTACATGATGCAGGTAAGAGGACACGCATCCTATTTTAATGAATTATGACACTTTGGGGGATTTGTTTACTATTCACCATTATATTATCCACAATCAGTAAAACTTTGTGCTTTACTAAACCTTTTTTGTGCTTTACAGACTGGGATTCTACTCACTAAACCTGAAGCTCCGGTAAGATGATTGAAATCTGTGGAGCTCTTTGTCACTTTTGATTGTGTTGCTGATGTGTTCTCTCCTGTTCAGATGGGGGGTATGCCCATGACGCAGATATCTATGCCCCCTGGAATGGGGATGATGCCAGCGATGAACATGATGCCAGGAGGGCCCCCGGGCATGCACATGGGCATGGAGCCTGGCATGTCCCAGGAGGACCAGCTGAAGATGGCCCAGCAGAGAGCGGCCATGGTGCTGCAGCAGGAGGAGATGGCCAAGCAGGTGAGTCCTGTGGACGGCCTGAAAACTGATTAACTGTGAACATGTGGTGTGTCTGCAGCGAGGCTGAGCTGACGGGGCTTCTTTGGTTAATCTTATTCTTATTTTGCAGGGAGATGTCCGAGTTATGGATGAGCAGGACCTTCTGGAGCAGCAGAAAAGAGTGAGTTATTACCATAGTGTATGTTTATTAGCAGCTTATTTGTTGCTTATTGTTTTAGTTTGAGGTGTTTTTAACCCCATGACCCGTGTTCAGGCTGCTGTGCTGCTGGAACAGGAGCGCCAACAGGAAATGGCCAAGATGCAGGGAGGCCCTGGAGGTTTAACCCTGCCCACTGCCAGCTTAATACAAGGTGAGACTATCACATTTTAAAGGTGTAAATGTTTTTCTCTTCAGTGCTGTTGCCTTAATATAGAGTGGTGTGTTTTTCTGTTAGGGCCACTGCCTCCTGGTTTAATCCCCAACCAAAAGCAGAGAGGTCCTCCTGGCGATGACAGAGAGGTTGGATATTAAAAGATATTGAAATCTTAGTATTTAACAAATTTTAAACATTAAATAACAGTTGACAAATACTTTTTCTGGTCTTTTAGGCATGGCAGAATGATGAGGTGAGTGTGACCGGACCAAAGATTCCTCAGGCTTTGGAGAAGATCCTGCAGCTGAAGGAGATCAGACAGGAGCAGAACCCAGACGCTGCAGGTCAGTGCAGCTGCTCTGTCAACTTCAAAATGTTTCTCCACTTAAACATTTGTAGTGCAGGATTTGACTTTATGTGTTTGTCATTTTAAACAGACGATGACGATGACGAGGGAGACGACCCCAACTCCTCTTCTAAAATGGCTGATGCTGATGATGACGATGCCTCAAAGAAAGATGTAGGTTTTCCTTCTACATTTAAAGACACATTATGCAACTTTTCTGATGGAACTGTCTGCAACAAGCGTCTTATTACATTACAGCTATTTTTATTGTTTAAAAGAAATTTTTACTGTGGGTAGAGTCACTGCTGAACACATCTGACCTGCAGCTTGGCCTGGTTGTGTCACCTGCTGGTCTCCATGGAGATGCTAAAGTTAAATGTCTTACTTTGGAACATTTCAGGTAAAGCAGCACATCTCCTTGAGATAAGCAGGTTGCAGAACCTCCGCAAAAATGTTTAAAAAGATTTTGAAATACTGATATGAATAACTACTTTTCCATCTTTGTGATAAATGAACCATAATCTGGTACTTTTAAAATATAATTTTCTCATTAAGACAAATGTTTTAAGAGGGGGATTATACGAAATCAGCTTTTTGGAGCTGTCTAAAGTCTCTAACTCTAAATTGACTGTTTTCACAGAAAAACCGTAAGCGCAGAAACCGAAAGAAGAAAAGTAAAAAGAAGCGAGCGATGGAGAGGAAGGAGCAGGCGGAGCAGCAGGAGAACGGAGTGAAGGACAAAGAGAACAACAAGGACCCAGAGGTGGAGATCGAGTACGTCACAGAGGAGCCCGAGATCTACGACCCCAACTACATCTTCTTCAAGAGGATTTTTGATGCTTTCAAGGTAAAAGCTCATTTGGATTTAACATCACTAATATGTTAATCTTTAAGAAAACATATTGTTCCTCCCCTGGAGGATGTTTGTGGAAAAGGAAATCTGAAGTGTACATGCCCAGATACTTTCCTGCTGGTACTGATGTTCCTATAATAACCAACTATACTTGGGAAAAACTTTCTGAGATTTGTTTGGTCAGATTTACACTTTGAAATGAGTATGAAGTGTTTAACTGGTAAACACTTTGTAACTGAAGCCACACTTTTGTCAGTATAACATAATAAAATAATATAGTCTTAATTTCTGGTTTAAATAGTCTGCATTGTGTTTTGTTCCAGCTGACAGACGATGTGAAGAAAGAGAAGGAGAAGGAACCAGAGAAAGAAAAACACGAGCTTCCGTATTTGAAGAAAAAAGGCATCGAGCTGCAGCGGAAAGACGACAGTGACGACAGTGAAGAGGTTTGACAAAACACTTCAATGATTCAGCTGCAATGTTTTGTTCTTGAATTTGGCTGAATCTTAAGTTCTATATTTTCTCAAAAGGAGGTGGATAAAAGTGATGTCCCCAAACTTTCCAAGAAGAAACTGCGGAGGATGAACCGTCTGACAGTGGCTGAACTTAAGCAGGTTAGACTCAAACCTACAATATTTATTCAATATACAAAATGTGCTTCAGAAATGGTTATTGGGAATGCACATTAAATATTCAGTTACTATTGGAAAGAAAATCACACATAAAGATTATGATAAAATTGTTTAATCTGTGGTAACCCAAATCATATTCAGCTTTTTGATTTGATAATTCGGCTTAAATCAAAACAACAACACGACTGAACTATAAAGTAAATATTTGAACATATTTACATCAAATCTGGGTACACAAAAACATTATTGTATATCCGTGGGTTTCTAAATGATGGATTAATGGGATTGTTGTCAGTACTTTGTTCCATTCAAAATTATAAAGTCCTGAAAATGTTGCCTATAAAAGGAAAGTAAAATCCATGAATACGACTATCAGCTTTTGTTATATTCTAATTAAAACAAATATGCTGCTCTGACAAGAACAGTTTTAATCTTTGGCCAATACTTGCAGCTGGTGGCCCGTCCGGACGTGGTGGAGATGCACGACGTCACGGCCCAAGAGCCAAAGCTCCTGGTTCACCTGAAGGCCACGAGGAACACGGTGCCGGTTCCACGACACTGGTGCTTCAAGAGGAAGTACCTCCAGGGCAAGAGGGGCATCGAGAAGCCCCCGTTTCAGCTGCCCGAGTTCATCCGCAGGACCGGCATTCAGGAGATGAGGGAGGCGCTGCAAGAGAAGGTGCCCGATTATCAGAAGGAGCTTTTTTATATCGTCATCTTCCTAAAATAATTGCCTAAGTCACTTTTTGCCTAAGTTTACTTTGCCATAATTTATGCCATAATTGGGGGGGAGCTTTTTGGTGTTTCCTGAAAAAACTGAAAAAATGACTTATGCGATTATTTTAGGAAGGTGACGATATTGTAGTTTTACGTCCAAAAGCATGTCCCATATTTTTTCATTCTTAGTTCAGATTACAGTGCCTTATTAAATTTTGGCAAACTATGGTTCTAAAAGCAAACTAAAAATTAAGTTCTAAGTTAATAGAGCTGTATCTTTTCATCATTCAATCCAACTTTATCTGTATAGAACATTTTACCAACACAGAGTCTCCAAAGTGCTGCACAGAGTAGGCACAATATAAATTAACACGTTAAATAAAATTAACTATGAAGTTAAAAAAATAAATAAAATAAAAAAATCTATAAAAAATATTTTTAAAAATAAAATTAGCAAATAGAAAAATAGCCAATTAAATCAAGAACGAGACTTAAAATAATTGACTGAAGGAGACGCTCTTAATGTGAGGAGGGCAGAGCATTCCAAAGTTTGGGGCTGAACACAGAAAAGGCCCGGTCACTTCGGCTTTTGAGTCTCTTTTTTGGGATGAAAACTTGGATCTCAGAGCGTGCAAAGGGAACAGTGAGGTCTGGGTCCAGTACATTAAGTGCTTTAAAAACAAGCAATAACGTGTTAAAATCAACTCTAAAAAGAATGGAGAGCCAATGCGATAAAATAGGTGTGATGTGTTCTCTACGACAATTATTATCAAATATTCAGCTGTTTGAGAGCCACTCATTTGTAAGAGTAAAATGTTTTAAGTGTAGCCCGTCCAGAATTAGAAGTGTATACATTTCCAAACACAATCCGTAACAGTTTTATCTGTTTACAGGAGGATGCCAAAACCATGAAAACCAAAATGAGGGAGAAAGTTCGTCCTAAAATGGGAAAGATCGACATCGACTATCAGAAACTCCACGACGCTTTCTTCAAATGGCAGATCAAACCCAAACTCACCATCCACGGAGACCTGTACTATGAGGTAATGAGCAGATTATATTTTCTTATCCTAGTTCCAGATGCACAAAAAAACACCATTATCTGATTTCTGTAGTTATCAGATCTGATTATGATTTGATCTGTGGGCTTTTTAAAATGATTGAAATGATTTAAAGCCCATTGTAACTGTTGAATATCATATTTTGTTGTGTAGGGTAAAGAGTTTGAAACGCGTCTGAAAGAGAAGAAGCCTGGAGATCTGTCAGACGAGCTGCGTATCGCTCTGGGAATGCCTGTTGGACCTGTGAGTCTCAATGCTATGTTAATTATTTGTTCATTACTATTAATATGCAAGGACAGTTTACTTTTTTTATAACAATTGACTTTTACATAATGTAAAATCTATTAATAACTAGGTTGGATGTTATTGGCAGAATCTTGAAGTAAATGGTCTGTAAAATTAACCATATTGTGAAAGATTACAGTTCAATTTTGAGTTGTTTTTATCAGCTTTATATGTATTTTTATTGCATTATTGTATTTTTGTGATGCATATGAACCCCTATGACAAAAATGCAATATTTTTTGAACATTAACATAAAAAAGTATGAGCCTGGCACTATTTCTCCTTTTAAAAGTCTTTGTTTTCTCGGTCTACAGAATGCCCACAAAGTGCCCCCGCCCTGGCTCATTGCGATGCAGAGATATGGACCTCCCCCCTCTTACCCAAACCTCAAAATCCCAGGACTCAACGCCCCCATACCAGACGTAAGGACGCAAAACATCAACTCAGATTTGTATAAAACTATGCAGTATTTATTTGTTTTAACCTGATGTGTCCCATTAGAACTGTACGTTTGGGTACCACGCTGGAGGATGGGGCAAGCCTCCTGTGGACGAAATGGGAAAACCTCTTTATGGAGACGTGTTTGGGACCAACGCAGGAGATTTCATGGTAATTGTCACACAGCCACATACAGTTTGTGTTTAATTTGCTTTGGGTTTCGTCTAGATTCTTCTGCTGGAAAATGCAGAAGCACAAGATGAGATAATCTTGATTTAAATGGATTCAAATGTCCAGCGCTTCATAAATATAAAGTACATGGCCGTGAGAGTGGAGATTGTGGTAGAAAAAAAGTATATTGGAGAAATGCTTCTTCTGCAAATTATGTAAATCGTGGACAACAGAATCTAGCGTTAAGTTCACATGATCCCTAAGTAAGTCATGATATTGAAGTACTGGGAGTGGTTTTGTTTAATCCAGAATGATTAGTTTGTACTTTTAAGACTAACATGACAGGTTCCTCATAGTTCTTCTCTGCTCTTGTGCTCAGTCCAAAGCCGATGACGAGGAGTTGGACCACACGCCATGGGGAGAGCTGGAGCCGTCTGACGAAGAGTCTTCAGAGGAGGAGGAGGAAGAGGAGAGCGACGAAGAGAAGCCAGACGAGACGGGCTTCTTCACTCCAGCCGACAGGTACTTCACACGTGCTGCTGATCCCTTTAAGTGACGTCCTCTGGTCATCTGGGGTAAAGCTGCAGCGCTCAACACATTTATTAGACCACCAACTTTATAGTAAATCAAAAGCTTGTTTCAGATTAACAATTTCATCGTTATTCATGAAGAAAACGACCAATTGGAATAAAAAAAAAGTCTCTGTTGGCAAATAATAACCAAAAATGTCAATATTTGTTTTTATTTTCTAGTCCAAATAGTTTCAGCTGTTCCCAGAGACTTGCTTTGGATGAGACTTTAAACTTTAAAATGTATGGATAGCAACAATAGTTATTTTTTAGCATATTTTAGCTGGCGGATTAACCATTATAGAAACATAAAAAGACATTTTGATAACAGAAAAACAGCAGGGTGATGGTCTAATACATTTGTTAAGCTCTGTAACTAGAACGATATGTAAAGATATTATAGTCTATATTTTGTGGGAACCAAAATGACCAAATCCCAAACATTTACAGCCACATTTGACACGTTTCACATTTTTGTCAGTTTTTCCCACCCCTTTTTAACTCAGTGTAACAGAAATAACACAAACTAGCATCATATTTTCAGTTTGTCTGATATTAAACCCATGGAGAGATTAAGATGCGTTTTAATGCAGAAACATGGTGGATTTCACTGATAACTCGTTTTTTGATGTTCCGTCTCGAGCTTGACAGTTTTTCAATTAGTCTCCCTTATCTCGTGACACTTTTGTTTTAAAATCAAGCTCCAAACTGGAACCACGACCGCTCCCGAAAGTGTGTTGCTCATTGATGGATGTGGGCGATGTTGACCTTTTGTCTTTGCCTCTGTATTTCGTGAAGGACCCGTCTTTGTGCGAGAGCGTTTTACTCATTCATTTATTCCCCTAATACATGCAGATGTGCTCTTTGATGGTTTCTCTCTTCTAAATGACCTGATTACCATAATTTACCATGTCGTTATGAGATGAAGTGCCCTGTGAACCCGCAGATTAAACCCTTGATTACAGAGAAGCGTTTAAAATGGGTTTGTTAGCTTTTTTAATGGAGTCTTTACCTTAAGCATAATGAACTCTGGCTGCGCTGTTGCCTATGGGAGATGATTAATGCACGTGCGATTTATCAGTTTATGCATGAATAGACAAACTTTGCACATAGGGGGCATCATTTTAATAAGAAAACAATCACAATTTCACAGTGTCTCTCATGTTTTTATATTGGTACAGCCCTAATACAAAGACAGGCGCCGAAATAAACCGTGTCTGGCTTGTTGTAGTAATGATATTGTGTATTTTGTTGCAGTGGGTTGATCACTCCTGGAGGATTTTCGTCCGTCCCCGCTGGAATGGAGACGCCAGAGCTCATTGAACTCCGAAAGAAGAAGATCGAGGAGGCAATGGACGGGTTAGTATCACACAATCGCATTATAAAATACATTATTACAATATACTCTATGGCAAAAGTGCTTCAAGGTTTATAATTATCGTGAGTAAAACTGCAAACAGCACACATTTGAGGATTATTTTCTCTATGAATGTTCAAAAGTGAAAATGAAATCTCCAAATGATAGCACTATTTGTATGTATTCAGAAAAGTATAATGTTGATTGTGAAATATGTGTAATATTTATAAAGCCTCACGCACACAAAAGCGTTCATAATAGGCAAGGTAGGTGAAGTGTCTTGCCTAAGAACACAACAACACAACTTGTTCTGAGAGGAAATCGATCGTCTGCGCTTCGGGTTGGTGGTTTGAATCCTCATCAGTGCCCAAAAACCTTTTAATACGTCTTGTTTAATTGTGATTCCTTGAAGACTTTTTTGCTTTTTTCCTCTTTTTTGGGGATATTTTATGCTAAAATCGTTCCCTAACACTGGTATCTCCCCTGGTGTTGCAGTAATGAGACTCCGCAGCTGTTCACGGTGCTGCCGGAGAGACGCACAGGCCCAGTGGGAGCCGCCATGATGGCCTCCACACACATCTACGAGATGTCTGCGGTAAGACGTCCCCCTCGTCTGCTGACTCCTCTGTAACTTGACGGCACCACATGGGAAAGGAATATAGACTGATTTTTCCCCTTCATTTTGATTAGACACCATTTCTATTTAAATTTGTCTTATTAAGTGCATAAAAATAGCTTTCGTTATTCATTTTTCAACATAAAACAGACAGACTTTTAATAATTTCCATTTAACAGATGTTGTTTGATGCAGAGTTCACTTTAGGTTTGGCTAAACTTCCAGACTCTGTTTCAAAACTGGAACTAAACCCAGAGCTGAACCTGGTCTAGACTATGTCCAAATCAAGTCTTCTTCAGGATTAGACTGGGCTTAAACCAGGACTAATCCAATCCACTTTATTTAAATAGCATGTTTCATAAAAAAAACTTCCAAAGTGCTGCACAATACAAATAAAACATATCCAATAGAAGTATAAAAAAGATCTCTGTAAAAATAGTAAAATCAAAAGCAAGAATACCAATAAATAATAAAAAACACAGAGGACCACAGGACTCACGTGGTGTTAAAAGCCAGAGAATAAAAGTGGGTCTTCAGAAAACTCTCGACTGTGGATAAAAGTTAATGCTTCCCTCCATTCTGTGAGCAAAAACTAGGACTAGCACAGGCCTGAACTACTAGTAAACCTAGACAAGACTAAACCTGAACCAGAACAGAACCAGGATGAGACCAGATCAAGTGTGAAACAGCCATTCTTTCTTGCAGTAAGACTGGTTTTCCTACATACTGTGCATCTCTTCCATAATCCCTTAACCTGACCGTGGTGTGTTGTTCCAGGCCATGGCCGGGCGTAAGGCGGGCGGCGGGTCCGAGTCTCAGGGCGTGGAGGTGGCTCTGGCCCCGGAGGAGTTGGAGCTGGACCCGATGGCCATGACCCAGAAGTACGAGGAGCACGTGAGGGAGCAGCAGGCTCAGGTCGCCAAGGAGGACTTCAGCGACATGGTGGCCGAGCACGCCGCCAAACAGAAGGTACGTCTGGTTTTCTCATGTAAGAATAGTGACCTTCTTCATGCTCCTATTCACCCATATGTTGTCTTTGACTGTACTTTTGTTGAAACTGAATCAATAAAACAAGTGTAATTTAATCATAAAAATAATACCATCTTCCTGATAATAAATTACATGAGACTTAATATTATGTTTTTTACACTGTGGTTCATTGATTCTCCTTGATTCTATGGATATGTCATTGCTCTGCTTGAAATGTTCCACAGTATGACACCAAACAGACATTTATTAAATTACAGGTGGTTTTATAGCTCAAAAATACCTTGAAAAACAGATCTGACCTCGAACTTGTTCTGGTTCGGTCTCCTGGAAATCCTGGAAAAGTGGTGGAAATTGAAAATGTCATTTTCCAGGCCTGAAAAGTCATGGAATCTCTTTACAGTTTTACTCTTTACAATCTCTCTACAGCGTTCTGCTAAGTTATCTTTAGGCTCTTATGATTATTTTCACATGTCTCTGATTATGGTGAACCCCCCTCACCCACTGCAGGAGAAACACTGCAGGACAATACACAATAAGGTTTTTGCTTAAAAGAGACTCCAGTAAATGCACTGACAGTATTTTGAATGTTAAAAAACTATAATACCGTACCATAATTTGAGTGGAAAGTGTTAACATTTAATACTTGGCCCTAAAAGTATCTGTACACTAAATTCTACACATGTGGGCAGTCGTTAAGTCCTGGAAAATTCACTTTAGGTCATGAAAAAGTCAAGAAAAAGTTTAGATTTCCATTAAGAAACCAGAGAAGTTACACAATGCTCCTTCTAAACTTTAAAAAACCCAACATCATGAAATAAACATCCTGTCTTTTTTTTATTACGCCATTTCAAACCGCACAGCACAAAATATTATAAATATGTTGAATAGACATTTCTGCAGTCTGTTAATGCAATTGTCCTGATTCTAGTTCAGGTTTAATCACTTTTACTTTCTGTTTCTTATATTTGAAAGTTTTAGTGTCTTGTTTTAGTTAATTATTGTTTTGTTTTGCAGCAAAAGAAGAGGAAGGCCCAGCCACAGGACACGAGAGGCGGAGCCAAGAAATACAAAGAGTTCAAATTTTAGAGCAGATCCAGGATGAGGCCGTGAGACAGGAAGTGCTCCAGAAAACAGCCAATGACATCAGACTTTTGACCGTCACTATCCACATGTTTTCATGATTAGTATTGTTTCTTTTTTATCTTAAATAGACTCATGTAATCGGTGTCATATGTAAATGGTCATAGTAAAGTGATCCAAGGTCTTGGTCGGTTTTTGCTGTAACCATGTTTGTTTTGTTTTTGTAAATAAATGAATTGATTACATGAGTTCACATTGGGCTCATTTCACTGTTTTTACTATAACTCACTGCTTTTTGTTGAAATTATACAGAAACTAACTATACAATATGAGCTGTCAGTAAGTTTAATATCCATTAAACTAAAAGCATTTTACAACATAATTCAGTAGGCCTATAGTTACATTTTTTTTAACCAATAATGTATAGTAGTTACTGTAGTAGTATTGGCAATATTACTGTACCTAGAATGTTCCACAATACAACATTAATCTGTAGAATGGAGCTGGCGCCACCAGATCTGTGGAGAGATTCACTCATAAAGCAGCTTAAGATATTATTAGTCATAGAAACTCCTGCCGTGGTCATGGACAAATACATTTAATGCCATATTATTGGAAATTCCAAACAAAGAAATAAAACTATAGAAATGGAAATGAAAGCAGGAAAGGTTTACCTTTAGTGTTACTCTCCAGTCTAATCTCTTGCATTAGAATCATTTCATGACTTTGATATCGGCTGATGTGTCTGATTTCTCTTTCCTCACATTTCCTACATGTCCATGTGCACCACTAGAGGGGGCTGGAGGGCTGTGGCCCCTGCAGTCACCTGACTGTCTGAGCAGCAGCAGCAGCAGCAGCATAAGCAGCAGACTGACCCACATACCTGCAGCACACGGTCACAGTGCACCCGAGGAGAAACCGCCTGTGCATCAAATCACATTTAGAAACTGCTCCAAATCAACCAAGACGTTTAAAACGGGGCTCTCCAGTTTAGAGGAAATGAGTGAGTGATGTTGGTATATCAAATACCTAAGATGAGACTGAATGTGATTACCAATTACACAGCTGGTGTATGGGTGTGTTTGGTGATAATGACATCACATCTGCTAAAAATACCTCCGGCTGCTGCCGTCGCTCAGCCTCTTCATCATCTCTTTTTCACTTTTGCTGCATTGAATCAAATTAACATTATGAATGTTACTGAGGAATATCACTGGAGGTTTTAAAGGTGCTGCACATGGACACGCAGGTTTCCCGGGAGATGGATATATTTAATGCCCTACTGTGGAACATTACAGGGGAAGCCTACAGCTAAAGTGGGACAGTATATTTTATTGATTGATTGTCACACCATAACATGAGGAGACGAACAGGTCACCAGCCCCACAGGAGAAAACCTGAAATACATAATAATAATAATGTAATATTGCAAATGTTTCAGTAAATTAGTGTGAAACTTATGAAAGGGCCTCTGGGCTAACACCATATGTGATATAATTATTGTTTCAAACTAAAGTATATGTAAAGTTTGTACTAGTATTTGCAGTTGCTTGCTCACCACTCTGTGGATTTGTGCAGTGTCACTATTTGACCTGCAGATTGGCCCACTGAGGTTAATCCCGTGACCACAGTTTAATCTGACTCTAATCTCTTTATCAATGGAAAAAGCGTGTTAAAAAGAGCAGGACTTTGGGGCTTGTTTAAATCTTTCTGCTGACGACCCAAAACCTCATTAAAGGTGAAACAGCAAGAAATACAGTAAACGTACCATAACTGTAATAATAATGACAAAGTAGTAGTTCTGTTTGCAGGTTCTCCCTGAGTTTCCTCCTATGACCTGAGCAAATTTAAGGCTTAAAGTCCATATAAAGTTGAACTGCTGTTGTGTAAAGTGCCAATATAAAACACTCATTCAATATACAAAAATCAGATTAATATTGACCACAAAAAAGTTTCAATAGAACATTTTGTCCTGCAAGAAGGAACATTTACTACCACTTTACTACCTACAGGTGATTCCCCTGCAGCCGACTCAGTTCTGATCTATGACATACTGAGCACAAAGTCATATCTCTTCTTATGTAATTATCTTGGTTATTTTCCCAAATGTCAAAATTGTTCATTTAAAGAGGAACGTTCTGTAAAATATGCATTTAACACCATGGCAACAGTGGTAAGTGACATTTGTGTGAGGGCTGCATGTTCTCTCTGGCCTCTCAAATTATTCTGAGCTGTACTTGTGTCAATTTATTCAAACTGCGCAGAGATGATGGACTTCAAATGGAAAACGAACAAATGAACAAGAAAGTAAAGACAAAAGGACTATTACTGTTCACTGTGTAGTATAGATATAGGAAAGGCCACGCAGGTGTTTGCATTTTACCTGGAAATATGAGTCATATATCAAAAATGACTAGAAAAAAGGTGATTCTGACTGAGCGGGGTCGCCTCTCCACGGATCTGACCTGTGATACCGTCCAGTTCGGTCTCCATGGAGATTGAACAGTTTTCCAGTCGAATCAAGGTTTAAACCAGGTCTAAACCAGGACTAAACTAGGACTAAACTAGGACTAAACCTCAAAAATACCCATAAAAACAGACATTCTGACTGTGAGCGGGGTCGCCTCTCCACGGATCTGACCCGTGATATCGTCTAGTTTGGTCTCCATGGAGATTGAAAGGTTTTCCAGGCAAATCAAGGTTTAAACCAGGTCTAAACCAGGACTAAACTAGGACTAAACCTCAAAAATACCCATAAAAACAGACATTCTGACTGTGAGCGGGGTCGCCTCTCCACGGATCTGACCTGTGATACCGTCCAGTTCGGTCTCCATGGAGATTTGGCATCGCCCTGCCTGGAATGTTCCACAGTGCGACGTTAAACTCACCCTCTGTCCATTATATCGCACCACGTATTCAGCTGCGAAACGTCCGTCTCCGCAGATCTGACTTGGCCCGTTGGAGACGCACCTGCTGGTTTCCATGGAGACGCATCTGTTTAATGCAGTACTGTGGAAAATTTCAGGCAAAGCTGGAACATCTCTGTGGAAATAGATTAATTTGAAGGTGTTACATGTGTGAGATTAAAGCAGCTTTTCTGACCGAGTGTCCCCTTGTCCCTATTGAGATGCTATTTCTTTGCATGAAAAGTTCCTCAATAGAGCATTAAACTTATGAATCTCCATAGCGACAAGACGATATCTGAAGAGAGCTGAGTACGAATTATTTTATATACTTGAACTTCTATATAACATTTAACATTTCAGTTTAATTTTGATGCTTCTTGATGTTTCTCTCTCCCTTTGCTCTTTATGCTAAGTCCAACCCCCTCCAGAGCGCTGCAAATTTCTATGATTTGGCCAAGATTTTTAAAACTTTTATCAGGTTTTTCATCTTGTTTTCACATTTATAGTTTTGAGACTGTGTAATTCTAGTCTAGAGGTAGTTTTTTTTAAGATAACTTGTCAAGTAAAATCATCTTCACTACTTTTAAGTCATTTTCTGATAGATTTAAGTGTTATATCTTCATTTTACTGCAGTGCATTACAATGGGCGTGCGTCCTGCTCATGGATAAGGTTTGTGAAACGTCGTGTCCTGTTTCGTATCGTGCTTTTGTACACTGTGTATTGGATAGGGCCCAGGAGAGATTGCAGGATTACCCCAAACGTGCATGGACGACATCTAAAACCTCCACGTTATAACACGGTAGAAACGGCAAAAAGTCAAGTTTGCATCAGCATCCACACAGACAAGCAGCTTTAACGCTTTTCCACGAACATTTAGATTTCTTAGTATTCGATTGTCTCCTTTCTTACTTGTTGATCGCAAATTGCTGAGCAGAATCCAATAGTTGCCCTGCTCGTGTTACCTGAGCCGTGTGGAGCTGCTCTGTGGTTTTGGCCTGGGATCAGTGCGTGATAAAAAAGCTTCGGTGTTTGTAGCTTGAGGCAGAATCACACAGGCTGAATAAAAAAACCTGTAATGACCTCTAGGCTTCTCGACACGACTGTTCTTGTGCTGAGAAAGAAGATTCTGTACATCAACTGTGCTGCGTTCAGTGTCTTAAGCCTGATTTTTATGCTGTTTTAACGTGTGAAAAACAGAATTAGTTCGGTTTAAACAGTTT
>JACN01150968.1:0-13106 GCA_000787155.1 Scartelaos histophorus | reverse complement strand
TTTGAGTGTTTGGGTTTACAGTGTGGCAGGACGTAATTTCTGATTTATTATGTTAAGTTAATGTAATTCGAAGAACAAAACATATAGTATAAACTTTTATTTTTCTTCTAAATGATTGCGCTTACACAAAGTAATTCAAAGCGCTTTACAGAATAAGAAATACACTGAAATCACAATACAAACTAATCAAAACATAAATAATGAAACGAAAGACAAAATAATGAGACAAACTTAATCATATCTGAAGGAGCGGTGCTGGAAACACAAACGTTCAAATCATTTCAAATTGTCAACGTAAAGATTTTGTCATTTGTAGATTTACTCACGATGAGAAAAGCGACTAAAACTTTTACTCAAGAGCGATAAAAAATATGCCTCAAGTTGGAAAAAAAAGTATAATTTCCACTCTTCACCTCTGATTATAGCTAAAAGAAAATAATAAAAAGAAGAATGTATGTTTCTATAAAATAATCAATATGTACTGTTGCTATTTCTGTGTAAGAAGTATGAAGCTAATGTTATTCAGTCACCTTGGGTTCCCCTTTTGCATTTAGCTCTATTCTTAGTTGAAAAACACAAAGCATTTCCACGCAATTAACATACTCCATGCGTTTACACGAATAATATAATACAATCCCATTCTTCGCTAGCTTGTTTTGCAGCCTCGTGTCAAATAACTATGTCAGGCATGTGAGGATTTGAATATGCCCTTTACACATGAAGAAACAAACACAGCAACACCTCTCGCGCTGTTTTCACTTTTCCCACCGCCTTTGAAGGAGACACCGAGTCAGTCATAATTAAGCAGCAGATGGAAAACGGTGCTTTCAGGTGCTTCTCGGGGGGGTTGGTTTTTTTCCTTGTTTTTTTGAGCCTTTTTATGTGTGAGGCATATGGAGAAGTCTTGGCACGGTTAATACGGTGTCAGCAAGAAGGAATCTAAACAAAAAGAGTTTAAAAAGGCGGCGAGATGCCAGCTGAGCGAGCGCTTTGCAGATTCCCAAGATTTGCCGTTTCACGTTTTTGACTGTCTTTGCAGATTGCGTTTGAAAGGAGACAGAAGTTAGAGACGGGCGGGCTTGCTGTGTCAACAATAGCTTCAAAATAACCGTATGAATAATGTATACGGACAGTTTTGCGGCAATGACCCGTGACTCTGAGATAAAAGGCTGAATCTGAATCGTTAGACTGTTTTTTCGCGCAAGTAACGGCGGCAAAGTGGGTACGGAGTTTGCCCATCAGGCCGAGTGTGCTGCAAACCGGTCTGATGTGCCCTTGAGCAATACACCTCAACGTTATTGCTCAATACAATTAGTGCATATAGTGTAGTTGGTCATTAGTGTCCATGAAATCACAAAATTGGGTCTTACCGATATAGATTCGGTTGTCTTTAGCTGTCAGGTGGTAAATAATTGGTCTATATGTGATCAAATAGAGAAAACATGGTAAAAAGTAGCATTGTACTACAACTACTACCACTACATGGCAAAAAAATCAAATCTAGCCAAGATATTATTAGGTGAATTCACTTGACAAGTAAAATTGTCTGCAAATGGAACAAGACTTTTTGTACTTACGATATGAAAATACATCTTGCTGCGCTTAAGATGAGAAAAAAAACAGTTCTTTGCACTTAAAATGAGAAACAAAATCAAATGTTACTTGAATTAAGAACAAACTACTTATTCCTCTGGTAGATAATCTCACTTGTCAAGCTGAATCTACTCAAATAAAGTGAAATGTTCTTAGTTAAAGCCATTTTAACTTACCTAGATATAGCTTTTTCTGTGTACTGCCACTACCGTTTCTGCACAGGTTGACCGAGGTATTAGTCATTTTTCATTCACGCCAAATAAGCTACATCGCGGTCTTATCCCCCGCTCCCATACGTCGAGGACTCCATCTTTTATCGTCTTTTCTCGTCTTTTTCCTTCCATATGCCACTCCATTCATGGTTTGAGGAGCATCGACATGACGGGCGGACGGAGATAAAAGCTTTAAAGACGTTTATCACGGGTAACGGGTTTAACTTTGATATAATCACAGGTTTACGGGCGGGTTTGGTGCTGTACTGTGCGGGTCTCCGAAAATGGACCCATGCGGGACTCTGATCTGCGCCACCAATCACCACCAGTTATTTAACGCACTGAACATAATGCTACACAGGCATAGTCAAGTGTCTTGCTCAGGAGCATGACAACAATAACCTCTGATTCGAAAGGTAATTGAACCACCAACCACGTGCAGCTTTTTCAGATACAAATATCAATACTTTAACTTTTAGAATCTGCTGATACCCGACGTTAACCGCTACAAGTGTAGAGCTTGAGAATGGCATTTCACCCCAAAAACACATTAAATAGATCTAATTGTGCCGTGTAATTGCGATTTATCCAGGAAGTAACTACTGAACAGCTTTGTTTGACTAAAAGTTCAAACATGATGAGATGTCGTAGGCCAAAATAAGCCTGCAAATATTCTAATTACCGTATTTTTCAGCCTATAAAGTGCACTGGATTATAAGGCGCAGTATCAAATAATATGTCAGTTGTGTCATTGTCCTCACATAAGGAGCATCGGATTATAAGGCACAATAAGAGAAACAAAACACGTGTCGGATAAATCGAACTTTATTCAGGTCATTTACAATAACTCTCAGTTGTAGCTAACACAAAAATACAAGTTTAACAGTTGGTGATTTGGGCATCAAACATGCCCGGATCCCTCTCAACATTGTTCAGTTTTAACACTAAAATACAAAAGCTGAAATCTGCATGGTGCATGTCTCTTAACAGGTGCATTTTGGGTCCTTGTAGAGCACACGGCAGAACTACCGGTATGTTGCACAGTCGCCCTATATGTGGCCAACATATTACTCCTCCTGACTCGCCCACTAATACCTTATTAGACTAATGTGGACAACATCAAATCGGTTGGAGGTTAAACACAACCAAAGGTCATACATAAGGCCACTGGATTATAAGGCCACTGTGGATTTTTGAGAAAATGTCATGATTTTAGATGCGCCTTATAGTCCCAAAAATACGGTACATCAAAATAAAGGCCCAAACTGCATATTGAACAAACGTCACACATAAGGCCACTGGATTATAAGGCCACTGTGGATTTTTGAGACAATTCCAAAAATAGAAAGACCCAAACTGCATATTGAACCAATATTATGGGACCGATATCCGATCCAGCACTAATACCCGACACCAGAATTGGTATTGGTGCATCCCTAAGTATTTCTGCTACGATTAATAATTTATCAACGTTCATTATGCATTTACTGATGTCAGGAACCTGTACTACGCTCAGTGTATTTTTCGGATTTATCACTCATGTATTCAGAATGGCAAGCTACAACTCCGCCTAGGTACGACATTACAGAACATCAATCTGAATATACATTGTTGGTTGGCGTGTTGTGTTAAATGAATGAGATGCACACTTATGGACACACATCACACCGTCTCCCTGTATATAATGGATAGACCTGCATAAAGCGCCCGTCATTTAGCAGCAGGGTGTTCGGCGGCACGTCCGTATATACTGATGGAAGGTAATTGAATACACCGCATAATGTCATCCACATATATCGATGTCACTCTGCATTCTGACTCGGCAAGTGACAAGATCGAGATGCGCTTTTAGACGCCACATCGGCCTCTAAACGACACTGCCCATCAAGGCCCGGAGAAAAATCATTGGTTGTTCATCGTAGCAGAAGTATCCCCGATCGGAAAATGTCAAACGGGCTAAATTTAGCTTTAAAGGACCCATATTACTCCTTTTTCTGATCTGTTGTGATGTTTTTCCTCATCACAGACGTACTTGGAGTGATGTGTTGCTTCATTCACACATTTTTTTTTTTTTAATAACATAAAACAACAACATAATTGAAAAACATGTAAACTTAAATTGAGGTAAATTGAGGGTAATTATACATACAAAGAAATCAATACAAGAAAATGGGAGAGTGGTTAAAAATAAAATCTAATTCTTCTTTAATATTGAGTGTTTTGATAAGATTTATTGTTAGAAATACTGTTTAGTGTTTGAAGTTTGAAGATAATGATTAAAATAGAGGTTTAAAATTGGAGAATTTGGATTTATGGATATGAAATTTTCCCGACAGAGCGCACAGGTTTACTAAATATTAATGGTGGGCATAGATCCAAAAAATAATAATATAGATTAATCTCGACGAAAATTGAAAATTAATCTAGATTAATGCTATGATGTCACCCAGTGTTCAACGCCTCTCAAATGAGGCTCGCTATGGTTACTAACTGTTTTTATATTATAATGTGCTTAATGCAGCTTTGCACATTTGTTTATTTTTTGCAGAAACTGAACTTAAAACCACATGGCTAATTTGCATAAGTTATAAGCGCTGAAAAAAAACAGCTTGCTAGTTTTGCGGCTAGCGCGTTAACTATGTCCATTCATATATACGGTCTATGGTCGGCAGTTAATGGAAATCCACTGAGCAAGAAGGTTAGTTAGCTTATCTGACAGAGCTGCTCCTCGGTTTCACTCAACGTAGTTTGAGGCGACTCTTCCCGGCGTTTCAGTGTTTGACCCACATCAGCGTTCGTTAAGTGATGCTTTGTGTTTAGGTGCTACTTGAGACTGGTAAATCTCCTACAGTAAACTAACTCCATATTGCATAAGTGGCGCGTTAATGCCGATAACGGCTCACCACTACTAAATTTTACATTTAATTTTGTTAACCATGGAAGTGGGTTATTATATTTGGGTTTTTTCTGTGTCAGTCCAAATTCTGGTGGATGTTTTTTGCAGAATAAGTGTTTCCTTTAAGTACTTACAGTAATAAAAGAAATGGGTGAAGGTTTTTACTTCACTATTTCAAAGGCTGAGTTCTTCTAGTAAACAGGAAAAACCTTGGATCCACACACCTTCACTTGAGCTTGATGATGACATATTAATAAACAGTTAGTCATGCACGTGTAAATTAAACTAAACACAACTCCAGGTATGTTTTTGAGGAGGTAACAACATTATAACATGATTTAAATATATAATTGTATTTCCTGACTGGACACGGGTAGCAGATGTTATGTTTCGACTAATAAAAATGGATGCCAACACCTTTATTTTGTTAAATAAATGTCAGAAAAATGTCTGTAAATTGTTTTTTGAATGGACGTTTTTTGAATGGTAGAGGGATTCTGTTATACTTTTTTCGCACTAGTACTTCCTGTATTTTATGTACTTTTTGTCTTGACGTTTTACCATAAACGGATACTTTATTGATGTAAAACGATGATAAATATTTACCACGTGAAGTCATAAGTAAGAAAGCATAAAAACCTATTATATGCAGGCTGCTTTAAGTAACCAGTTGAATAAAAGCAGTTTTGTACCATTAAAAGTAAGTACATGCTCTAAATTCTAAACTGTATGACTAAAATTAGCCTACTTTTTAATGGTTGACCCACCAAGAAATCCCAGAAGCTAATTTTTCATTTATTCCAAACAATTCCCCATTTGAAGGATTTTGTAAGAACCTATTAAGGACATTTTTCTATTCAGAAGATGGAATATTTGGTTTTCATTCGTTTAATTGCTCTGACTGGGGAGGATTGCCATAGCTTAAAACTGTCCACAGAAAAGAAATAAATAAAAATGAACTAGATAATGAAAAAACAACAGCTCTGTGGTGCTTACAGTATAAAGCCACATTCATACTTGCAGCCTGAAATGGGAATTTACCAGCATTTTGCCAGAACAAATGGATTTCCCAGTATTTTATTTATTTTCCTGGATAATTTACTAGAAATAAGGAAAGACTATGTATGAATTAAGACAGGAATGTGCCAATAATACTTGTTTTTCTTAGTTACGAGCTTCATTTTCTTGGTTACTAGTTTGGTTTTCTGGTTACAAGCTTGTTTGCACGATATTATTATATTCTTACAGTTCATTCTCACTCATTTTAAAAGGTGCCGCAGTATTTTGCACCCACCAATTTACTGGGAGCTGTGTGTGAATGAGTCTTTATACACATAGCGTTCTGAATGTATACTGATAAATAGTTTACTACAGCGCACATACATTATTCATATGTCAGTGCGCAGGAGTGTGGCTGCTTGTTAGACTATGATCTGAGTTAAAGTTGAGTAGTGCTCGCTTGTACATCTCTCTCATCTGAAAGAGTCCATTATCACGTGGATGCTTTATATGAGCATCCAGGCAGTGTTCCATCAGCTCTACAAATGAGGCATCCATTTGAATCAAACACACATTGCACTTAGTTATCTAGTGTCTACTTGATATCTCACACACTGCAGGCATGTTATGAAGTGGAACCACGAGAGGAGTAACCTGGTTTCGCAATATTGGATTGTGCGCACATGGCGAAGCACTGTGCAGTTTTCAGGCCTGGGTCCCAGCCGCTATTCAACCCAAAATTTGTAATTTTTCATCCGAGTTTGCTTTTTTTAGTCAAAATATATCTATCTTTTTTTTTTTTTCCCAAAATAGGCGCCTTTCTACCCCTTAAAGAGAGGGTATGATGCATCAACTTACCGTATTTTTCGGACTATAAGGTGCATCTAAAATCATTAAATTTTCTCAAAAATCCACAGTGGCCTTATAATCCAGTGGCCTTATGTATGACCTTTGGTTGTGTTTAACCTCCAACCGATTTGATGTTGTCCACATTAGTCTAATAAGGTATTAGTGGGCGAGTCAGGAGGAGTAATATGTTGGCCACATATAGGGCGACTGTGCAACATACCGGTAGTTCTGCCGTGTGCTGTACAAGGACCCAAAATGCACCTGTTAAGAGACATGCACCATGCAGATTTCAGCTTTTGTATTTTTGTGTTAAAACTGAACAATGTTGAGAGGGATCCGGGCATGTTTGATGCCCAAATCACCCAACTGTTAAACTTGTATTTTTGTGTTAGCTACAACTGAGAGTTATTGTAAATGACCTGAATAAAGTTCGATTTATCCGACACGCGTTTTGTTTCTCTTATTGCGCCTTATAATCCGATGCTCCTTATGTGTGGACAATGACACAACTGACATATTATTTGATACTGCGCCTTATAATCCACTGCACTTTATAGCCCCAAAAATATGGTATTGGGGCTTTCTATGTTATACACTGCCAGTCACCACCTGGATTTAACTGTGTTGCTGCAGTTGCTCAGGTGTAGGTTCAGTAACAGTTTGTGCTCAAAGAATGAGCTCAGCTGACGACCTGGATATACTGAATGACCAGGTTATTCCATCAATGGATTTTTTTCTTCCCTGATGTCAAGGGCAAAGTCCAAGATGACAATGCCAGGATCCATTGGGTTCAGATTGTGGAAGAGCGATTCAGTGAGAATGAGGCGTCATTTTCACACATGGATCGACCACCACAGAGTCCAGACCTTAACCCCACTGAGAGTCTTTGGGATGTGCTGGAGAAGCTTTGCTCAGTGTCAGACTCGACCACCATCAATGCAAGATCTTGGTGAAAAATGAATGCAACCCTGGATGGAAATAAATCTTGTGACACTGCAAGAGCTTATCGAAACAATGCCACAGTGAATGCATCGAAATCAAAACCAACAAAATATTAGAATGCGTGACCTTTTTTTTTGGTAGGACAGTGCACGTTCTTCCATGTTAGACATCATTCACGCATCCATGTTTGAGTAATCTTGCATTCTCTTCTTTGCCTTTTGGTTTAATTTAGCAATCCTTGGCCCTTTTTGAACCCTCCTTACAGTTAGCAATACAATTCTGTCCAAATCTCTGTGCTCAAGCCTATGTCACCCATTCCCCACATAGTAATTTTCCATAACTATCCAAAAACAATAAACTACAACTTCACAAACCTGTACGGTAGTTTCAGTAGCCAACTGCATGCCAATTGTGATAGCCTTCTAAACTCACTTATTAAACGTACTTATATATTGTTTTACAGCGAATAAAGCATTTTAAAAACAATTGAAGCTAACATAGTGATCAAAATATGTTATGTGTCAGTAATTAATACCCATAGAAGTAAAATATTCCCTCTTAAACACACCTTATTACATCAATATTTTGTCGTCATAATGGGAAGTGCTTGCCCTAAATGTGATGCCATTCGCGACAAATAATATTTCTGCCTTGCCTCATTGCCCTTGATTAAAAACATGTATCACATATAGTAACAATACTCAACATATGTAATTAAACATCAAGACATTTCCACTAAAACCTGCCTTGACAGAAACATTTCACTCCACGCAATGTTCTCTCCTGTAACCGATACCGTCTTGTCCGTCAAAACACAGGGATAAATATATGATTACAGATGACTCCTGAATTCCCTTTTGAGTGGAAGTTTAGTGATCCAGGAGATAGCGCGTCATGTATAAAACTGTCAGGTGCCATCGGTGTTCTGACAGGTGAAGGAGGGTGATGGATGCTCCGGTGCCTTGAGGGCCGTGTGCAGAGGGGCCCAGATGAGAGGCCCCCGGTTCAGCCGCGGTGACAAAATCTAGCGCTATGTGACAGCTAATCCTGGTGTGTGTCATTAACAGTGGCACCGGCCCAGCGCTCCGGTAGACACAATGCAAATATACCGTGATGGATGGGGAATGTAATGCCAGGCGTAGTTTATTAAGTCCAAGTGTCAGGCCCTGAATGCAACAGTTTCATAAGGGTTTGAATGGGAGGAACTTGGATAGTGATACTTTAGCTGATAGCATGTTTACAGCATGGTAATAGCATGGAAGTAGCACGAGAGCTAATGGCCATTATGTCATCTTGAAGAGGGGGTAACGTGCAAAATCGATGTTTGCTTGATTTCGCTTTTTACCATGTTATAAAGCTGTTCCCTCTTCAAAAACATGCTGAAAAGGTTTTAGATTTCATGCATGCACATTTCAGTTAAGTAGCAATATGTCCTTGGCGCTATTTGCGATTAGCTTGTAAAATTCTGTCCAAAGTTCAGCTCCTAGGCCTGCGTTAGCACGCTCCAACGCAACAGTTATCCATAAATATACAAAAGCATGATACAAAATGGTACATGTGGTCATGGAAATCCTGGAAAAGTCATGGAAATCAAATATGGCATTTTTTAGTCATAGAAAAAAGTCATGGAATTTTGTTAATTCAATGAAGGTTTTGGAAAACCTATTATTATTAAACCTGTATTATGATTATTATCTTCACCAAGGAGATTATGCGATCGAGTCGGTTTATTTATTTATTTATTTATTTATTTGTCCGTGGACAGGATTTCTCAGAAAGTACTGGACGGATCTTCATGACATTTTTACCAGAGGTAGATCTTGGCCCAAGGACGACTCCATTAAATTTTGGTGATGATCTGGATCCCGACCTGGAATCTGGATCTGGATATACAATCTTAGTGAGATTTCTTAGAAACTACTGGCCGGATCTTCATGAAATTGTCACCAGAGGTAGATCTCGGTGCAGGGACGACAAAATTTTGGTGATGATCTGGATCCAGATCTGGAATCTGTGTCCACGTCATCCCTTGGCAGAGATCAGAAATCTCGGATTGCTCTTATTTCACATTATTTTCACATGTCTCTGATACTGTAGAACCCCCCACCCACCTGGACCAACAAACAACAACACATAATAAGGTCTTTTCTTTAAGAGAGACGCCAATAAATACATTGACAGTATTTTTAATGTTAAAAAACTATAATACCATAAGGTGAGAGGAAAGGGTTCACTAAAGCTAAATTCTACACATGTAGGTGCTGTAAATTCATGGAAAATTAACTTTAGGTCACGAAAAAGTCACGGAAAAGATTGAAATTTTGTGAAAAAGAGTGGGGATCCTGTACACAACAACTTGACAACCCTGATGCAGTAGTTTCATTAGCATGCTGATTGTGTTGTGACGTCACTCTGAAGGGGGAGCGACTTAACGTAACTCAAAGTGAACGCCCAGTCTCGTCTTATTTGCTGTATTCGAGCTGCAGTGGTCAGAGCGTTCGTCCACCAGACCTTTCCATACTACGATCTTGTCCATGGGCAAGACAATGTTTCCTCCAATGTCGAAGCTGGAACTGGAATTAAACTGACATATTTGAGTCTTTGGGCGAATTCTGTATCACGGAGCCACAACAGGAAGGAAAAACAAGTACATATTTCTATTGAACTCTAAATGTGGTGTATTTGTGTTGCAGGTGATCAAACAGGAGGGTCTGTCCAAAGAGAAAAGCGACTGCTCTTTATTCGACCTCCTCAAGTACAACGACATGAACGACGACGAGCACCTGACCAGAGAGGAGTTCTACACCGCCTTCGGTACGTCCATATTTCCACAATACTTATGACGGGCTTTACGATCGTGATTAGATTCGCTATTTATGATTCGTTCGGTGTTTTTTAACCATATTTGATAATGTCAGAATCCAAGATGAGCGCCGTTATCGGAAGATTACGGTTGATAAGAACTGACCGGGTGAATAGTTATGTGATAGAAGTTTTAAAATATCAGAATACTTCATGTTAAAACTTCACAAGTGGCCCAGAGATTTAGACAAAACACATCAGCTTTTATAGTTTATGATAATGAGTAGAATGGGTGTTGAATCTAGAGCTTTTTAACATATTCTGTAATGATTTTTATAAGAGATTGTTGTTTACTTTGAACTTGACTTTCAAAGTGTAAAGGTCGAGTTTGAAGGTTTATAAATAATGCATTGGTTGGTTCATTATACGTTGATAATGCAGATTTTTTTTTTTGCAAAGTGAAGATTGTAGATTAGTTTTATATGTATTGCCCCAAATCTCAATACAGCAGGTTATGTAGGGCATTATCGGTCAGTTGTATAGAATATAAAGACTGTTTTTATTCATTTATATATAACTGTGGTTACTTTGGATAATTTACTTCTTATTTTATTTATGTGTGATTTCCAATTTAAATTATGGTCTATAGTTACTCCTAAAAACTTGTTTTCAAAGACTCTTTCTAGGGAAATATCCTTTAACAAAAACATGATCTCTTATAGCCACTGGAAACTCCCTTTGCATTGTTCCATGTTGCATTGTTGGATCAAGAGGAACATTTCATACTCACTGGTTCAGGAGCCAGTGTTTTTCTCTTTTGGGATGCACTGATCCAGCTTTATCTGATCCAATACCGATGATGATACTTTGGCCTCAGAGATCCGCCTAATACAGATACTGAACGAATGAATGAATTCAGCTTCTTGGCATGTGTCAATACTGCCGCCATCTTGGTACTGAGCTTCATGGGTCACCGACCTTTTTGAGGCTGAGGGCCACTTCATGGGCACTGAGTATGAAGGGCTGAACAGATACCTGTTACAAACTTCCTCAATAACAAAAGTGCATGGATAACGTTATAATAGTGATATTAAAATAGCAGTACTTATTATAACACTATGTGAAGTGATTGCTCACTTATCAATAATAGGGTTTCCCGTCGTTTCTCAAAATTTTTTCAGCATCTCTCGTCACATTTTTTAAACTTTAAAGAACTTAAGAAATGATTTTTCTGTCAGTAATGTGCTGCCAGGTGGGTAGTTCACATCGAAGTTTTTGTGTGAGGTTTCCAAGTGCCTCTTCACATTGTGCTGCTTTGGTACTGCAAGAGTCGTCCTGCAAATAACACAGACATTTCTCTTTAAATGACGTAAAAAAGAACTCTTCTTCCCAGTCATTGTTAAAAAGCTTTTTTTCTTTTCTGCCATGATTTTTGGGGCAAAAGCACAAGCCGCTACCTCCTCACCATCACTTCACTTGGTCAACATGTCAGGAAAGAGGCGAGCTCGATTTTTTAATATATATGTATATTGAATTGCAATATGAGCAGTGTTATTTGTGCTGCTTGCCTTGCAGGCGCTGCACAGGGGTCCTCAGGGCTCATGTTGCCCGTGGGCAGAGCATCAGTGACCCCTGGTCTAAGGAGTCACTGATCGCACTTTTCCACAGTATCAGTGAGCCAAGATGCCGGATTTTGCAGCGTATACAGACTGAAACAGGACTGAACTAAGGACTGAACCAGGAAGACTACATCAGGACTAAACCAGGACTAAATTAGGACCTTTAGTAGTTTCTTAGGTCTTAGGGGAGACACTGATATGGTCCTTGATTAATGTTCATTCATTTAAAGCAGCAGTGTCCCAGTACCAAGATGGTGGCTTCCATTTTTATCCATGTCTGCTGTCCACTAACATCAACGGAAACAAGGGCAGAAACTAAATAAAGTAAAGCTATAATGTTTTTTTTTTATTTTTTTTTTTTAAATGATCCAAATTATTATGTTCTTACGTTACGTCCACTGAACCGATACAGACTGGACCAATATCTGATCCATCAAAATTTCCAATATCAGCACCAATTTCCGATGCCAGTTTCGTATCGTAAATCCCTAAACATCGTATTTTGTCATGAAACATCCAAAAGGTAAAGCGCAAATGTTGAACCTGATCATGTCTATTAGTGACTGGAGTCCAGACCTCATTATATAAAAAAACCTGAATTTTAACACGATTTTGAGCCTCCCCCATCTGCATTAAATACCATTGGCCTGTAGAATGTTGCAGTGCAGGTTTCAGTTTTAAACACTGAAAAAGACTCAAACTAAAACAAATGCAAAGACTCGTACTAAGACAAACTAAAACATGAGTCTCATTTCAGAACATGTTTGTTTTTACGCAGCATAAGGTGGAATATTTTGTTATTTATTAAGGAAATGATTGTATTAGAAAAATGACAAGCCTTTTTAAAACCGTTAACGATGTGCATTCAAATTGCAATTTTGGATTTGATTGCGATTTATCTTGTTGGCCTATTCCACTATTGAATTGTACGTTTCATCACATTCAATCATGCTTAGCTTTAGTGCTTAAATATTCAATGTGCGGAAGACATCAATACCTCCTGCAGATTGCTTTGATTATAATATTAAAAGGGCGCTCGGTGGATTGTAAACAGGCTGGTAATTAGAGAAAAGTTGTTATCGTTTTTGTACAAGTACAAGGTCGGCCAACTAAAGAAAAATGTGCACCTTTTCTATATGATTGCACTCAGCAGCAGCAGAAGAGAAGGGCTCCTGATTTAACTGTGATTTATAT
>JACN01030399.1:0-25541 GCA_000787155.1 Scartelaos histophorus | reverse complement strand
ATCGTTCAATATATGAAAGCTGGATATTTTGGGCTCAGTATATATATCGTGTGCATATTTCTGTTGCAATAGCCGGGAGGTTTTTTACTATTTATGCATTGTAGCTCCAGCTTTTTAAAGGGCCTATATTAAACTATTTTCTGTGTGTGATTTGTTTCATTCACACATTCATTCATTCATTCATTCACACCCTCCACATTTAGGTTCTTCTCTCAAAAAGAAAACACACTGTTTCACCTTATGATGTCATGTGGTAATACAGTGCTCCATTGTGTTTTTAAACTTCATACACATTCACTAAAATCATTTGGATAATTTTTTTCTGCCAATTTCTTCTAAACAAAAGGTAAAAGGTAAAGGTTATCTTGAAAACCTCTGCTTCATAACGTGGAACAGAACATTTTGAGCTTTGGCCCTGACTAATAATGAAGATTGACTCAAAACATCACAACTGTAGATATGTTTTTGATGAGCTAACAACATTCTAACATAGCTTAACACTCACAAGAGTCAATTTCATGCAATATAAATGAATAAAAAATGGTTTACTTTTATTGTATCAGTGGTGTAAAGTAGTTTCAGTATTATCATTTATCACGGTATAAACTCGGCTCAATAAAAGATTGTGCTTCAAAATTTGTTATCGTGACAGGCCACAGCTGCCCCGCCCAAATCCTAATGTCCCAGACCGGAGAGGGGAACCACGGCAACCACAGAGAGACAGGCGCTCAATCTGAGAAGCACCCAGCCGCAAAACAAGCCTGTGCCATCTGATACTGGCACTGACGGAGCATCAGTATTCCTCATAGCAGCGCCCTGAGGTGGAAATGGAAAGTTCGTGCATTTGTTTCTCCAGCCTTTATATTGATTGAAAACGTTACACTTGACTCTGGCATATTTGATTAAGTGGATATCAAGATTAATTAGCAAATGTCATCACTATTAAATGTGCTCTAAACACTTACAACTTCTAGCTACTTGCCTTCCATCACTATGACAGACAGCTACTTAATCTGCCATTATCAAAGAAATACTTAAATACTTGTTGAGAAATACTGTCTACTGCTAAAAAGATATATAAGATTTAGTTTAAATTGAGTTAAATGCATTCCAAACATGCGCTATAGAGGCGATTCTGGCTCCATCGACTCCCTTTATAATTGACTTTACATGAAAAATTGTCACCCCCTCTCTGTAACTGCTGTATTCATATTCACCCGCTACAGGTGTTTTTATTTCGCTATTTTGCGCCTAAAGAAATTCCTATTCCTAAATAAGGAGCTTTGTTTGACTGGAGATGAACTCTATGGGTGACGTCACACTCACTTAATCTACTTCAGTCTATGATCCCACTGCAAAAAAACAAAAAAATTATCCAAAAAAGCATCCAAAATTGCCTTTTCCTCCAGTATAACCCATGTGTTTTATCTTGAATGCAACCGATTCCTTTACATCAAAACAACTTATTTCACCACGCTAGACTCCCTATACTTGCCTCTATATTTAATTAAGGTACAGCTCATACACAAAATGGATATGGAGATAAAATTTGCATAACGCCATTAGTCACCCGGCAGTAAAAGCGCCTTGCTCGGTGGCTGTTTAGTGAGGTGGTCTAACATTCAGTGTGTGCCAAGTCGGGCCTCGGCACTGGGAGACTCATCTGAGAATAGCCAAAGAACAGGGGATGAGAGCTGTAAGTGCACAGAGGATGGTACAGCTGTGAAATGAAGAGCTGTCGCGTACTGGCCACTCTCCCTCACCCACTGTGAAGGAAAGGAAACACTTGGCACAGCACAAATATAATGTGTACTCATGTTCTTTTTACTTCACTGCATGATTATGTTTAGGATGGAAAAAAGGAGAGGTGCTTTTGCAATCTTCCAGTATGGGCTTAAAAGTGTCGAGCCGCAGCATTTTCTATTCGATGCTTCTAACAACGTTTGCGTATCGCGTTAATTGAGTTTTTAATACTTGAATGGACAGAGGAGTGGACAGTGATTGTGTGAAAATTGTGATTTAAGTTCAATTGAGATGCAGATGGGACATTCGATTATGAAAATAGCTGTAACTCGCACAAAATGCAATGCGAGACTTATTCAAGACTTATGAAAGTGAAGAAATTAAGGAAACAAGTTTAGTGTGCCATGTCCTATTGTATATCTTATTCATTTCTCAGTTATGGAAATCTTAAAAATCTAAAGTTATAAAAGAGTAACTAACAAGTAAAATGTTACTTTAAGCGGCATTAGATTACAAAAATAGCTGTGACTTATGCAAAATTGGAAGTGAAAGAATGAAGATTATGAACATTTTGGAATATTAAAATGCAGTTGTAAAAGCATAATGAGCTCTCTCTTACTTCAAGATTACCTTAACCCAATGATCATGGTAAATTGTGGTATAAAATGGCATAATTATACAAAAATTATACAAAATGTAGACACTTTTCATGCATTCAACCTTGAACGTCATGAAAAGCACTGAGGAAAAATCCGTTTTCTTGCACATTTACACCTTGCAATGTGTAAATCCCGACTTGAAATAAACAAACATTTCAAAGGACTCAGTAAGCCTGGGTTATAGCAGCGATTGGACTTGCAGGTGAACTAACACAGGTATAGCAGGGTCACCCAGCGCTCTCCCGTTTGATAGAGACAGATACACCTCAGCCGCACCGAGATGAAAAGGAATCAGTGGCCTTTCAAATCATTCAGGGTGTGTGTATGTGTGTGTGTGTGTGTGTATGTGTGTGTGTGTGTGTGCACTTAATCGTATTCCGTTTTTTAGCAGGTACAAATGGAGCTTTGATCTGGTGACAAATAAAATCACAACAGGGTGCTAAAATATTCGGACAGGCGGTTCACCAACGCAGCAGTGGCAGTGGCACACGAGGAAGGACAAGATCACACAACATTAACTGAGCTGGAATACGGCTGTCGGGGAGGCCTGTCAAAATACTGGCATCCAACACAGGGGCAGAGCTAATGTCAGCGGATGCATATTGTTCCTGATATTATAATTACCCACATCAGTCTATTCATCTTGATTCATTTGTTGCCATTAGGGATTGTGGTTGAACTACTTCACATCGCGTCCACTATGGGCCTTGGGCGGGGTGGTAGACTGTGGTCAAAATCTGGGTAGATTGCAATGAAGAGAAGAAAAGCATACAGTACATAAAAGTACTTCATTCACACACGGAGTCTAATAGTTATGATGAAAAGATGTGCAGAAACATAATTAAAAAGTGATGATTTATCATTATTGAGTCTTAATGTGGGTGTGCAGGTTTATATTCATGTGATAAGTGCATGACGAACACAGACATGCAGTTTATTCAAAAGGAGTGGTGAGTTTAGAGACACTATTTCACATTTATTTGTGGAACAGGATAACAGGAGAGAATCCTTGCCTTAGGGCCTTTAATTGTAAGAGAGGTCGTAGCATTAAACCCACAACCCCCTATAGGCTCTTGAGAGGTAGTAGGACTGTCGGATACTTATTATAACATCATGGTGTAATATTAAAGTAGAAAACCGTGTAGTTGAACTGTAGAAAGGTCCTGCATTTTTACTCTTATTGATATAATTTTTTGGACACATTTAATAAGCTCAGCATGCAAGCAGTACTGGGGAGCGTGCTCTACTACTCTACCTTTTATTCCTCTGGGCTTCCTTCTTATCCATAATGACAGGTACACAGTTCGTCAGCTCGGTCCAATCCGCATGCAAGCCGCAGCTCCAGCCCGTAGAGAAGCGCGAGAAGAGCCACGACTCCTCCTTCCCTGGCCGGTGGCAGGTGCACTTCTTTTGCCCGGGTTTACAGTCACACGGCTGCTCCAAACGGATATTCCTCACCAAATGCCTTCCGAAAGTGGTTCCTCCCGTCTTCTGGATGTGCAAAAATACAATCACATCGTCCCCTTTGATGTTGAACTCCACATGTCTGTCCAAGTCTCTTTCAGTGAAGTTAAACTTGGAGGGAGCTCTAGGAGGGCTGTCTTCCTCCAGGTCTTGATCCCGGTAAAAATCATCATCTTCGTAGGCGCTGGAAAGGAGGCTCACCCCTCGTAATTTCTCTCCAGTCTTGAAATGGCATGAATTGCTGCCGGTGGGGCATATATATTGATAACCTATCATAACAAAAAGAACGGCTAAAATGGGGACCAAGATGAGCTTACTGGATCTCTCATCCATTATATCAAGATATTGTCTTCATCTCCTTACTGTAAACAACTAGCACATGCTTTTTGGGAGTGGGTTATCCTCATACCCAAAAGGTGCCACATGTTGATTACGCACAATCATGCAAAACACCGCCAAATCTACCTACTTCCCGTAAAACTGCACTGTGCTGCCTGCAAAGCTTTTACAAAGTCAAGACGCATTCGCTGGAATGATTTGGCAGTCCAACTTCTAAAGCGGAACGCAGCATCTGTCCTGACGACTCCCATGCTCCGGCATCAAGTTCAAAACGGGGAAGCGGCGAATAATTTCACAGGAGATAACAACATTACAGTTTATATCACATCAAAGATCATTTGGTGACAGACCTTCCTTTAAAAAGATCGCAATAAACGTGGCTCCTCGGGCAGCATCCCCCAGCCTCCTCCTGAAGCAGATCTGACAGACTGCGCGGAGCAGAGCGTTTTTAGAAGCAGCAGCATCCAGCTCACAAAGGCGTAGTGCTCTCGTCGCCGCTGGGCTGGGGAAGTCCACATCCCAATCATCTCTGTCCCGTCACAATCCACCCAAACGGGACGCACAGTAGAGTGTAAGTATGTGCGTAAATTACGCACAAAATAGTTATCATTTTGATTAATAATTTTGTTCGTTCATTTAAATTAGATAAACGTTCTGTAATGTAATAGGAAGCTGGTTCTATTAGGTTATATACATCTTAGCCTTGTTGGAAATATTATTTCCACTATATATATCTTTTTTCCACTATTTTTCTACTCAATCAATCAACCAACTCATAAATGTGATCAACACCCTATGGGCATAATAAAACAAAATCTAAATATAAAACGGCTAAACGAATAAATGGATGATTAATTATGGATGATTAATCGTTTAATTAGTACATTCTTCCATAAACATTGTTTAGGGAAGCAGACAAGCTACAAAAAAATTAGTAGCCTATAAATAAATAAATAAATAAAACTATGGACTATGCATAATGTATTCAATAATCTACAGTATTTTATGTAGGCTATGTGCAGGCTATTCTTGAGCTGATGGGTGAATGATGAAGCACAACTTTTGTTGGTTGTTGAGTGGGAAAATGTTCAAACTGTAAATCCAGAGTCGTAGGTGTCCAAAGCTGCGCCTGACTAAAATCCGTCCTGTCTCACTTGTTATCTATCCATCATTACACTCTGCTTCACTGCCTCCATGCAAAGCGTATCGCTTAAAGACACGCTGTATTTATCAGCGGCTTTTAGAGTTGTGATTGGAAATAGAGAAACTCTGACTCTGACTTGCTAGCAGGACGAGCTATGTGTGCTAACTCCTTCCCAAAATATCGGAAGCCCCTCGCTTTGTATGGAGTGGTCAGCATCCACAGCGGGGTAAGACCGTATATTAATGGCAACAGTGAAGCCGTACGATTTGCTTGAGATTCCGCTACACTGATAAACGACTCTCGCAAATTAGAGTTTTATAATTTAGATTAGATTTCGGGTTTTAGCCTACAATGTGCGCACCGCTATCCCATACGCTGCAGCTACAGTTCAAATGCTATACCTCCAGCCTTTCCAAAGCGACCTAAATGCTGCGTTATTGCGCTTTGTGCATTTGATAATGGACTGTTAACATTGTCATTTGCCTATCTCATGGACCTGATATGGCACACCACTGCTGATAATAGTGGCGTCAATTAAGAGTAGGCTTACTACGTGGCAGTCTCGTATCGTGGCACAGTGATTTGACCCTCCTGCTGACTTTGTTACTGTGTAGTTTCAGATTACCACTTCGTGACGGCCACAATGAGAAACCGTGTTGTGTCGTTACTGCTGCTGCTGCTTCTGCTGAGCCCCCAACATGCCACCTCATCCAAAGGCGTCAGTGCAAGTCTCAAAGCCAAGTGGAGCATGACCCCCTTTCTACTGGAAACATGGTAAAGGGGTCCATTCAATTTAAGTCACGCAATAGGTGTACATATGTGTCCTAAGTCAGTCAGCCATCATCATAATAATTTAGCATAGCTACCAGGCAATACAAAATAACAATGAAAGGTCCTATATTACACAAAATTGCATCTGGTGAGCGTTAAGCCATGTTATGATGTTTTACCTCCTTAAAAACATACTTGGAGTTGTGTTTTCTTTCATCCATGGATGCTTGAGAAACCCTTTATCTGTCTACATCTCCAAAGCTCAGAATGCTCCATGTTCCACCTTGTGATGTCTTGTAGTGGTAGTTTTCAAGTTACCTTTTACCTTTTGTTCAGTCGAGCTTTTCTTGTATTACCACGTGACATCACAAGGAGGAAAGGAGTGTTTTCTGTTTGAGAGAAGAACTTTGAAAGAAGAACTTTAAAGATGTTTGTGTGTTAAACATGTGTGATTGAAAACAAAACAACTCCAGGTATGTTTGTGATGAGGAAACATTATAACATTGATCTTAAAGTAGCATAATATCGGCCCTTTAAACTAATTACTTATATCATGCCAGTTATGAGAGTCTACATTATCTAAAAGTTAATCGCGGGATCTTTTAAGGCCTTTTATAGCCTTGATGCATAAACGGCATTAGTGGAAAGTGGAAACATATTTGTGGATTTTCTTTGGAAATGGTACATTATCCTTGTGGCTACCTCACATGATTGCAATTGTGACTGATAATTTGTAATTATAGATAGCTGCATGTCTTTGGGGGTAATGATGTATTCAGTAAAAATGTACATTTAACAGCAAAAGCTGCTCTTCGCTTACTTTCTCATTTATCTGTTGTGCAGTGAATTTGTCGGGGAAGATGGAAATGAAAAATTCTGGCAGTTTGTTGACACTGTGAAAGAGCTCACTGTTTACAAGCAAGGAGGTAAGATTTAACTGCTTGTTGTAGTGACTTCATCATGACTTACAAAAACAGTTTGCGCTGTGTTAGCCAATATTATACTTGACAAACTTGTGTATTTGGATGGTCTTTAATGCTTTGGCATTGTTAATTGCAGAGTCTGTGCGCTCCTACTTCAATCTGATTGTTAAAAAAGCTGGCCAGTTCCTCACGGACCTCCAAGTTAATCTCCTCAAATTTGCTCTTTCATTACGAACCTACTCCCCAGCGGTCCACGCGTCCCAGCAGGTATGTGGTCAACACTGAAAAGATACTTATTAAAGAATAGGGACGGTCATGCAGAGGGTTTGTGTTGCCAGTAATTAAGATTTCTTTTTTTATTGTAAAATTTAGGATTATTATTATAAACATATTTACTCCTGACTTTATTACTTGCAAATCATTCTTAAGAAAAAAACTCATTCTAATTTAAATAATTAAAGTTAGATGACATATTTATAGAAATGTAATTTATTGCATTATACCATTAGCCAAATAATAGGGTATTCAAATGTTAAGAGCTTGTCCTGTTTGAAAGATGAGCATTCACTGCTTTGACTTTCATTAATAGAAAAAGAGAGATTCAATTCTGTCAATTGGACAAAAGATTTTGATCGAAGACGTTTCACAAACAGCTTCTTTGGGTCTGGTCAGATTTTTGGTGGACAGGGTCTGAATCAGCCTGAAGTGAGGAGCTAACTACACTGAAACTGCTTTGAAACTAACACCTCCTTGCTTAGGTTCTGTTTGCTGACTAGGCCTATTGAACTGCATTAAGTGTGAACTGTGCCTGAGTCATATTAGCAAAACTGATTAAAATCACAACCAACCAGTGTGAGCAAAAAAATCCAGAATTTTTTTGCCTTATTACCCAGGCCTACTAAAGAGATGAGAGGAGAGGAGAGAGATGCTATGGCCAGTTCTTGTTGAAATTAGCATTACTGTATCAATTTCATGCAGGCAAACACAAGCACAAATTTCTAAAGTGAAAGTTGCACTGAAAAGATGGTGTACTGAAAAGAATCTTGTTAGATAATCGTTGTCTGAAACTGTGTGTAATATTTCGCATCAATAACTCATTTTCTCTCAACAGCACTTTTTCTCAAATCAACTGTAGACTGATAATTATGTCCAATTGATCCACACATGAAAAACCCTGGGCTGATGATTAAATTTAATTAAAGTGATTTCAAAAGAAGTAATGAAAAAATAATTGAGATAATCAGGGTTTCTTCATTCAGCATCACTGACTGTCAAAACATTAATGTTTTATCACGGTCTTTTAAGTTAAACAAAACAAAAATTGATGGGGTCAAAATTTTGTCTTCAGACATATTTAATTCAAGGTTATTGTACTTTGTTCAACTATATATTCAAACCTGATACTACTTTATAATAAAAACATCTTAATTTGCCTTAATAAACCACCAACAAAAAGAATGATTCGGGCTTAGTAACTTAATTAAGAAAATGGGGTTATAGCCAAATGGGGTTAGTGTTACCAAAATGTTTATATTGGAATCTAAAAGAGAGTAACAATTTAGCCATTTATGCAATAAAATACCCATTTTGCCATAATTTGATATTATATTTAAAAGATATGTAAATTTTCATGTACTTGAAAACTTTTTGAAAATAAAAGAGATGACATTAGGGTTATTAACACTATTTTACAATTGTTAAATTTAGTTTAATTGCCACATACACAAATGCACGCAGTCCAGTGTGTAGTGAAATTTTTCTGTATCATCCAGCAACATAAACAGATACAGTAAATACAGAAACACATTAACAAAAATGATGTGCAATTATTAAATGAGTTTAACAGTTCTGCATTTTTTCTTTTCACAGATTGCAAGTGATGAACCTCCTCCTGATGACTGCGCTGCATTTGTGTCTGTCCATGGCCAGCACACCTGCAGCCCCAAGGACATAAAGAAGCTCCTGAAGGCAGCTGTAGGCAGGTAACAAAGGGGGGCTTTTAACTGTAGAGATAGATGGCAAAATACAATTTTTGTATTTTGTTTTGAACTTTGTCTCAATTCTTACATTTTTGCAGGCCAAAACCTTATTTATACAAAGATGATCACATATACCCTGGTGGAAATAAAACTGAAGTGCCTATTGTGGTCTTATACGCTGAAATTGGGACCAAGAAGTTCACATCGTTTCACAAGGTGTTGTCTGAAAAGGCAGAGGAGGGCACACTTTTGTATGTGCTTCGACATTATATAGGGGTAAGTAGCTATTTTCACGATAATGACTATATTGACTTATCTTTCAGTATACAATAGCTGGAACAATATATTTTGTGGCTCAGTATTTATTGTGGGCACTTTTTCTTTGCAATAGTGGTGCCATTTTGCCATTTTTATGTAATAATGTAAGATTTGAACCATTGACGTTGGAATAAATGCTGTAACTTCTAGTATCGGCTAATTATCGGTTCATTCTGCCATTTATTTGGTGCAGTACAGACTTTTTTAATGATGCTGTCTATTTAAATACTGGCTTATTGGTATTATTTTGTTTCTGATATAAATAATTTTCAATATTATCATTTATCTTAATATTTTTCTGTAGCAATATATCATGCTTCAATATTTTTTATTCTGACAGACATTTACATGGTGTATGACAAAAACAAGCTACTCCTTTTCTGTATGTATCCTTCACCAAATTGATAGACTTCTGCCCCCTCAGTCCTTTTTCAATATGTCCTTTCCTGTAAACTGGCAATTCTCCTGAAATGTTTGTGACCAACTAAAAGCTTGGGCTATAGATGCTTGTTGATGGCTTTTTTCTTGGAGACACGTGCTGGAAGAAGCAGAGTGAGTGGGAGTGAAAGCTCAGGCATTTCTTTGAATCTCTGTGAACAAAAGTGCCAAGGTTAAATGTCAGTAAATCTGCTGCAGTGTGTGGAGACGTTCTTGTGTGTTTCATGTTGCCGGCAAACAATTTTGTTAAACTAGTAATCGAATAGAAAAATAAAGTTGAACACCAAACAAGAAACTGTGTGTACTCAATAGTTCTGGGCTGCTATGCTCTTGGCTGTAATCCAAATGGTTGTTTTCAGGTTAGCTTTCTATGCCACTTTGTCATTAAGGTCATCTTTTAGGGACAAAAACAGTTACAGTCCAAGACCTATTGTGCAGCTGGCATCTCTGAAACCTGGATTTTACCCTAGTACTGAAGTGTAATTTATCATGTTACTGAATGGTCAGCTAGTGTGGTTCACATGCAATTGCACTAGTCAGATAATGTCTGCCAAAAAGTGAAAAGTTCATTTTGCTGGCCTTAAAGCGTAACTTAATAATGTTTTGGCCGAGTTTTTGTCTACTAGTGCTTCTACTCTCCACACCCTGTTGCATCTGTAGATATTATTGGCATTATCTGTAGGTATTATTGGTATCTTCGGCCAATCAGAAAAAACAGACGTTTTTCTTGCTTCTCACTCATCCAAGTGGCTTCTTCAGTTCTGGTCAGATTGCTGGTGGACTTTCTTTTGCTGTGGATCACACCTGGACGTAGGAATTACACAGATATACTCCTGAATTACATGCTCCACAATTTCAGGATTTTCAGGATTGATCTGAATGCAAATTTGTTAGCAGTGTGAGATAGGACCATTCTGATATATTTGTATTATATATAATTCTTGTATTGTTTTTTTTCTGTTTTATTCAATGTTGGTATTGCAATTTCCGCTGTGTCTTTGCTTTTTCTCTTCTTGGATCACCACTGCAAGTCATCCACTTCAGTTTGCAGTGTCTTGTCTGTGTATGTAGGCTGAGAATGGATAATAATATGGAGGGACAGTGGCTCAGTTGATAGTGTTCTTCCACTAATCTGATGGTTGGCCTCTTGAATCCCAAAACACTTTACCCGCCTTGTCCCCAGTGTCTCCATTCGTGAAAGTGTATGTGTGTATGTGACTGGGCACTCGCCCAGTCGCTGTATCCCACCATTTCTTTTTGTTTTAGATGATTAAAGGTGCACTGTGTAACATTTCTGGTCATCTGCCTGTCGTCATGGAATTGTTTTGTGTAGGTTTAATCTGTGGAACATTCTGTCTATCACAAGGGAGAAAAGCGGGTTATAGCACTACACTACATTACGATTCAGATCTGTGGAGAGTCGCCTCTACATAGAGAGAAATATTGTATTTTTGAGCACCTGTACTGAATACATGCAAGATGAATATGTTTAATGTCATACCATGGAACATTACAGGGAAAGCAGTAACATCTCCATGGCGACAAGCTGGTAGAGAACATCCATCAAAACTGCTTTTTGGTGGAACACTGTTAATTATCATGCTCCAACTGAATTGATTTTCTTTTTGTGGCTCTGTTGCAGAAATCACAGCCTAAACCCATGCTACTGTCTGGGTATGGTGTGGAGCTGGCCATCAAAAGCACCGAATACAAAGCTGTGGATGACACTCAAGTTAAAGGTGACTCACTGACCTATCAAATGAACTATTCAAATGCATTTGCAATTAAAACAACACTCTGCAAATGATTGCTTTTTAGACTCGAGGACACCTTTGGCTGGTGAGGATGATGGAAATGATGAAGTTCAAGGTTTTGTGTTTGGAACTTTAAAGTAAGCTATTCAGTGTAATGTTGATCAGAAATGCTTTATACTTTTGCTATAACAGGGGTTGCTGCTTGACTGAAGGATTTCATTTTTTATTTTCCAAGGAAAGCTCATCCAGAATTGAAGGAAGAATTGGGTGAACTGCGTAAACATCTCCTTGAGAGCATGAATGACCTGGCTCCACTCAAAGTGTGGGAACTTCAAGGTAAAATTTCATCTTTATGTAATGTTTATCTTTACCTTCTTTGAGTTTTATTAGTTTAGCAGTGAGGTGGCAGTGGCTGTTGTGTATTATGTCTTTGTGTTTTAAGGCAAGACACCCACCTTGGTATGAATCTGGTATGTGAGTGATTGGTGGTGGCTGGAAGGGCTGATGGAGCAGACTACCCCAGGGCAGTTGTGGCTAACAAAAGCACCTTTCCATCATCACCAAGAAATGAACAAATAATATAAACTGTAAACTAAGCACTTTGGGTAACTTGAAAGGCACCATATGAATCCACTGCATTATTATTCTGTGTTATTTACTTATTAATCTACTTACTTACAAGGACAATATCATAATATGTTCATTGTTTCTCCTTCACAGATTTGAGTTTTCAAGCTGCTACTAAAATCCTTTCTGCACCAAAGTTTGATACTCTGAAGATAATGCAAGACCTGAGTCAAAACTTTCCAAGTAAAGCGAGGTAGGAGAACGGAGCTTTGACTGTTTGCTGAATTATAATGAGCCCATTTATTATTTAAAATATAATGTGTTTATTTTTCTACATTATATACAACTTATGGGAATCCTCTGGCTTTATTCAAATGCACCTAGAGTATTGTTTTATAGACTTGGGTATAGACTTTTGCATTTGTTTGGATATGATTAATCAATCCGAAGGCACTTATGGGCTGCACAATGAACACACTTTTATATGCGCAGATGTCATCCATCTTTTTGATGTTTGCTTTTTTTGCACAAGCAGCTTATAAAAATGCCAAAATTGTGCTGAGTAAGCATCAGGTGTTTACAAGGGAATTGACTGCAACCATCTTGAGAGCCTGCACTTTTTTAGAGATTAAAACTGGCATTTTACTAGCGGCTGGGGATGTGCTAAAAGCTGAGTGTAACTGTATATGTGTTTTACTGTTTCCACAGATCACTGACAAGGGTGGCAGTAAAACAGGAAATGAGAAAAGAAATTGAGGAGAACCAAAAGGTCTGATATCATAAGCAGCATCTCACATAGTCCACTATTGTTTTATTATTGCCTTAGCACAATATTAGCAAGCAGGCCTGTAATCTATTATCTAAAGGATATTATTTCTCAACCGCACTGCAGTAAATTTTTATTGTTAATTTCCCCTGCATCTCTGGACTGTCTTTAGCTTTATGAGTCATGCTGTGCTCCCTGTACTTGTCTTTCTTATTGTAACAGCCGCGATTAAATATAGAATTACTCATTTAGAGCTTTAAGCATTCAACTGCCTGCTTTTGTTTGTTCTTTAAGCACCTCAGTGAGACTATTGGCGTGCACCCTGGAGACGGAGAGCTCTTTATCAATGGGCTTCATATCGATCTGGACGTTCACAACCCATTCAGGTAGGGGGATGATAGCAAAGATCAGCTGGCTATCTGTGCTATTACTTCTTATAGTAACAAGAGTACAATTCCTCAAGTTTGTGTGATCTTTTTTACAGCATTTTGGATATCCTCAGAGGAGAGGCGAAGGTTTTAGAGGGGCTTCATAATCTAGGCATAAAAGGGGAGCATCAAGCCAAACTGCTAAGATTACCTGTGAGCCATGTGGACGATAGTTATGCCCTAGACATCAGAGATCCAGCTATAATGGTAAGTCGTGTCCTTATTCTTGGAGTGAAAATTAGATCTGGGATAAGGTTATTGCCATAGCCCCAAGGATTACAGAAAGTTGAATTATTAAAGAGAAAGTTGGCCAAGAAAAGCTTTTCATTCATTATCGTGTACTTAAGCACAATAAGATTTCTAACCTGTGTGCGGCTGAAATGTCTCTTTGGAGCTATTGATTATGCAACTGGTACTTTTATACGCACATGTCATTGCTACAGAAATGAGATGTACTTACTTCACAGATGTGGGACACAGCATGGAATTGTAGAGTTATATTGTATATTTCAGTATTAGACCATAGAGTTGTCTTGAGAGAAGATTTTATTTGGACCTTTTTCATATATGATCATTTCTACTATATTAAGATTATACTAAGAATTGTTTCTGTTTGTATTACATTCATATGCAGTGGGTGATACCTTGCAGTGACTTCATGGTGGAGGTCTTCTGTGTTTATCTCTATCTCTCTAATGTTCAGCAGTTACCATGGCCACACAAAGCACACATGAATAAACACTGCCAAAAAGTTTCAAGATAGTCTGAAAACAGAGCTTCTAACAGAATAGTGCTTTCAGTTAGCTTCACACCCTCAGGAAATATTTATGTAATGTGTTTGTAAGTGTCATTAATATTCTAGTATCATAATATTTACGTACCCTTGGTGCTGTGAAAGTTGCTTAACTCATATTTTTTACTCTTCTTTTGCCTTTCTGTTTTCCAGTGGTTTAATGACATTGAGAATGACCCAATGTACCGCAACTGGCCATCGGGAGTACAAGAGCTCCTCCGAGCCACATTTCCTGGAGTCATCCGGCAGATCAGACGAAATTTCTTTAACCTGGTAAGATGCAGTTTACTGAAAGAATTAATATGTTTCTGCAAACAGTATTTCATTCTCAGTACAATGCCCCCCCATATGTGCATTTTCACAGACTTTGGCCTGTTTAAATGCAGGCTCAAAACTGTTCACTGGCTGCCAACACTCAGTAATGTAGTGACACTTTGCACAATTTGTTTTACTTTATTGTTTAATGTTTTTGCATGTTTTTATATTGTGTTGAATTTATTGGAAATCACCTGGTCACCTTGTGTGCTGTAAAGGGCTCTATAAATAAAGATTGACTGACAACATAAACCATATTTTTTAAATATAGTAACAAACATTTTTGTTGTCTTTGTTAACCCTAACCAGTAGTGAAAGTAGAATCCTGAACCACATTACTGTAGAATGGTGCAGGATTGAAAACCATGAATTAGACATGAGCAGCAGAAGTTTATACTTTGCACTAAGTTACTAAATCATCCTTAGAAACTATCCCTCAAATGCTTTCCAAAAGTTGGTGTACTTTTGTGATTGAAGTTATTTATCTATTTTTTTCAGGTCTTGTTCCTTGATCCAGTCCAGGAGGAGAGCGTGGAGCTAATGAAATTGGCAGAGCTTTTTTACAAGCACAAAATCCCCCTGAGGTTAGTGCTGGTAATTCTTCCACCTTTTACACCTGTCTGTATGCCTCACCTCTAGTATTTATAATCTGCCCTGTCGTAATTCTCCTATCAGCTGCAAATTGAATACTTGTTTTTGTCTTGTGTAGGATTGGATTTGTGTTTGTTGTCAACACCAAAGAAGAGATTGATGGCTTCTCAGACGCTGGGGTGGGATTTTACAGACTGCTAAATTACATTGCAGAAGAATACGATTTATCCCAGGCCCTATTGTCTACAGTCTCAGTAAGTACATTGCATGCATAAATCAGTTTTTTAGCAAGCACAGTGTTGAGAAATAAGTTTTTCGTCCCATACCCTTATGCATCAGAAGTCTTTTTTACTATGCCTCGTATTATGCTGTGGATTGAGACATTATTAAGCTACAAGAGTCAGCAGGATCTCTTCCTTTCAAACTGAGATAGAAATTATTGATAGTGGCAGTGAATTGGAAGATGGTGATAGTCAAATTTGTTCTGTCTACTTCTTACAGCTGTACAACAAAGTAGATGCAGGGGAGCAGCTTTCTGTGGATACCATCTCTGCTTACCTCAAGAGAAAATTCCCCAAAGCCAATGCAGAGAGGATACTCGGTCCGGATTCAGAATATGATGAAAGAAGAAAGGTAAATAAATATTCTCTTACATATGACCTCTTGACAGGTGCACTAAATAACACTCTTCAATGATGGGTTAACATATGGGCTACGTATATTAGGTGGAAGTGAAAATTGTGTGAGGAAATTACTTGATGATGCTAAATTGTGTTCATAAAATGACTGGAAGAATGTGTTAGAATATTTTTGGGAAAAAGTAAAGTAATAGGTAAAAGGTGTATATGTATGTAACCTTTCCAGTGGAGGGTCCATCACCTGCTTGTCTTCATGGAGATGTTATTGCTTTGCCAGAAATGTGGCATTAAACTTGTCAGTCTCCTTGCAAGCAGGTGACTCCCTTCAGGCCTTTAGTCTCTAAGTTATAGGTCAAATCTGTGGAGAGGCATGTCAGCTGACTGTAAGACTCCATATTTTTAAAGAAATAAAACACTAATTATTGAATACAATCCTTTTGGAAGAAGTTCATTCAAATTGTCCTGCGCTTTAAGTGTATTTCAATTTTGTTAAACATCTATAGTAAAGTTAATAAAAACGTATGTTGCCAGGTGATCACAGCATTTTACCTGAGCAGTTAGTTTCATTAGTATTTTGTGTGCTAGGAAGGAGCACTATTCTATAAGAAAAGTGGCCTTGGGGCTCTTCCTCTGGCTTTATTTAATGGAGTCCCACTCAGCTCAGATGAGATGGATCCAGACGAACTGGAGACTGTCCTGCTGCAGCGCATCATGGACACCACCAATGCCTTTCAGAGAGCTGTTTTCATGGTACCAAAGCAAAAACAACATTCAGCCATTTCTGATGGCATAGCAGACTCACATAGCAGACTCACATCCTCAATCTTTTCTCTCTTTCAAGGGTCAATTGACAGAAGGCGCTGATGTGGTTGACTATCTGATGGAGCAGGCCAATGTAGTCCCCAGGATGAACTCTATTATTTTAAGCAATGACCGGAAGTACCTTGACTTCACCGCCAATCCAAGTAATGCACTTTGAGCCTGGGCTGTATTGATTCAACCTCTGCTGCTTTCTTCACTGGTGAATTTCTTTTGCTCTGCAGTTGTACACGACTGGGAGGATACAACTATGTTTTCATATCTGGACTCAAGAGACAAGACTGCTGTAGTGGCCAAAAAAATGAAATACTTTTCAACTAGTGGTGAGTAGCACATGCATAAAATAAAATGTATTTTACTGGTTTTTGTGAAGAAAAATATATACTACAAAGGAAAATGTTTCTATCATTTATTCATTTATTTTTTATTATTATGATTTTGGTTTACTGATAATAAAGGAAAATGTAATAGTAAGTATAAACTCGAAATATTGATTGATGATTTTCATTGGGCCACTGTTCATTTTCTCTCAACCTCATTATATTAGAACAAATGAAGTTACACAATGCACCTGCTATTAAGAAATGTAAATAGTGTTTTTCCACTAATTATTATTTACTGATATTATGTGGGTATATTATTATTGCACTATATGGTTCACTGATGACTTTCTATTGAAGAAAAAAAAATGCATTTTAGTACCCAAGCCTGAGACTAATATGCTACAAAACAAAAATTCAATCTGCTCTTGCTTACTGGTGCCAAAAAGTGTGAAATTTGACCTTTGTTAAGGCAGGCAGGTTGTGCCTGAAGGAGGATAATTGCAGGGTGTGCTGCCTCCTGTCTGGCTTTGGGCCAACTCTCTAAATGGTCATCAGAACTAGGTTTCCCTGCTGAGGCTCAGAGTCTGTCTTAGTCTGATTGTCACCTCCTAACTGACAGGATATAGCTTTTACACAATTTATGGTCTACTTTACGGCTCTATTTTCAGTGTAATTGTTCTGCTTTTCATTTCAGATTCAAATGAAGTGAATGCTGTGACCATGTGGGTAGTCGGGGATTTTGACAAGGTTTCAGGAAGAAAACTGCTAATCAATGCTTTGAAACATGTGGTGAGTCCAAAATCATTTTAATTCACTCAAAATGAATAAACTTTAAACTTGATTTTCAGGACAGTACTTCAGATTATAATGAGTAAAGAAATTTATCCAAAAGCTAACAATGCACCCTTCAATGGGGGTACTTAATGGAAGTAGAAGAGCATAAAATAAATCTTTATTGTTGTCTTGACGCGCATCTCCCTGCAGTTCATTCTGCTAATTGCTATGTGTTTTGATGGTTCTGTGAGAGCAGAAAGCCAGCCGTGGTGTACGTGTTGGGGTGATAGACAACCCCAAAGGCAAACTCACGGAAGATAATACTGTACTGTACCGGGCAATATGGGCTGCGCTGCTAACCCAGAAGAAGAAGACTGCAGTGGAATTTGGGCTCAAACTTCTGAAAGAGGAGAGCAACCAACTATCACAGAAGGGCAGCAAGATGAAGGAGTTTCTACTAAAAGTAAGCTAAAGAGTTGGCAGTAATTTTAATATAGGTTAGTTTTTCTCTTATTATCTTTTTTACTGTTTAATATTTGCATTGTAATGAATTAAAGTGTAACATGAGTGAACTAATTATCTTATGGAATATAGGCAAATTGTGGAATTTTTTTGTTTTTATTTATTTATTTTTTTAATTTAAAGGTGCACTGTGTAAATTCATGGTGACTGGTCCACTAATGTGCTGGTCTCCATGGATATTGTAATGCTTTACCAAGAATATTCAACATTTTGGCATTAAATTCTATGGAGACAAACATTTGACACCACCAGGCATAGTTATAGGTCACATCTGTAGAGAGGTGAGCCTGATCCCTGTTACAATACATGTTTTTCAAGACAGTAAAAACACCTGTAATTAAATAAAAGATTAATTTTAAATGTATTGACATACTGACAAAGCAGTAACATCTTCATATAGACAAGCAAGTGGTGGACCGTCTTATCAGAAAAGTCACACAATGCATCTTACCATATAAATGTGTGAAAGTTAGCAATGCAGGCTAGTTTTCATCAGTAGTGCTATTGCTAGATAACAAAATGATTCTGTTGATGGATGATCCTATCATTTTAGCCCAGCTCTCAACACCAGTTTACAGAGTACTTTGATAGCTCACACGGATACCACAGCGAGCGCCCCACTGCCTGTCAGTTCCACTCAGATTGCCACACGAGTCAACATAAGCTTGGCTCATCTTGCTGAGTCTTGAGCTCTGAGCTGCTTGTGCATGCCTTGTGTCTGGGCACAGATGAATAGCCCAGGTACCACTCGCTGTTCAACCCAGCTGGAGACTCATGTGTTCAGCCAAGCGTGACCATCTCAGCCTGCATAAGCACGCCACCACCTACAGCATCCCTCCCACCTATAACAGAGAGTGTGTATAAGGCACTAATCTACAAATCAGCTGCTGACAGGAAAGCCACTGTCACTCCCATCTCCAACCTCCCTCTAGAATAACTCCTGAAGCGCGGGTTACATCTGGGACCAACCATAACAAACTGCCCTTCAATTACAGCCCTTAAACAATGGAGAGAGAATGGGCTGGAAATAGAAAGGGGAAGACAGGTAGGAGCTGGCTGTGAGCGCAGAGAACCACAGTGGAGGGATATGAGTTTATTATTGGCTGGCAGGCAGACTTGCTGACTGGATTGTGCTGACATTATTGGTATTTCACCTGTTCTCCTGAGAAGGGAAATGTTCACGAAAGTAATAAGCCGGCCCACAAACCTCCTCCTCTCCCACATCTAATTTGTTATAGACAAAAATGGACATGGTCTAATTAAGAGTTTCTTGTATTAATTACAAATTGATTTAATTTCATTTCCACCTGTGCATTTTGACAGCTACTTTGACCGGCTGAAAATGTTGGAAAAATGCACTGAAATAACCCATGGAAATAACTAAGGGGTTGCTTCAATATTCTTATAAATAACTACACAGTATCATACAGCACGGCTCTATATTATGTAAAACTAACTCTTGTGAGCTTTAAGCCATGTTAGAATGTTATCTTACCAAAAACATACCATATTTGTCTCATTCACACCTGCGTGAGTAACTCTGCATTATTAGTCTGTCTACATCTCCAGATCTCAAAATGCTCTGTTCCACCTTGTGATGTCATGAAGGAGTAATTTTCAAGTTAACAGCTCCTTTTTACCTTTTATTCAGTAATAACTGGCAATTCCAAGTCTGAAATGTTCTCCAATTCTAATGAAGGGGTGTATGGAGATTAAAAACACAGTGGAGCATTTCCTGTATTACCATATGACATCACAAGGTGAAACTTTGTTTTCTGTTTGAGAAAAGAACTCTCTATATGCAGGATTTATATGTTAAACATGTGTGAATGAAACAAAACACAACTCTGGGCATATGTTTGAAAAGGAAACATCTATCTCCAACATAGATATGAAAATAGCATAATATGAGCACTTTCTTATGAAATGTATGTATATAGATTGTATATTTATTATTGTATTTTTGTTATTTCAGGGAATGGATGACGATGCCTTTGAGAAGAAGTTCAACACAATGGAAGTGGATTTTATTCAGAGCCAGCAACTGTTCTGCCAAGAAGTGTTGAAGCTAAGTCCTGGAGAGCGGGCAGTGATCAGTAATGGCAGGGTGAGCTATATTTATATCTTTCTTTCAAATTCACAAATAAACCAGATTGGTGTAATAGTTGTTCCTTGTAAGACTATTTGTTAATTGCACTTTTCCCATATTTTCATTCATATCATCATTGTTGCAGATTCTTGTTCCATTGAATGAGGAGGAAGAGTTCACTGTAGATGATTTCCACTTGTTGGAGAAGATTACTTTAAGTGGTTCTGCAGAAAAAGTCCAAGCCAAGGTGCAGGAGATGGGAATCAAGCCAAAGCAGTATGTTTGAGTCAGCTTTTTCTCAAATGCAATCTATGTTCTCTCACTTCTTGGGCATTTACTCTTGTTCAGTGTTTGTTGCATACTTGTCTTAAGATTATAATGGCTTAACTGGATTCCATTTCTATAACAGGGCCACAGACTTGGTGATGAAAGTCGATGCCCTCCTAAATACAGCACCCAAAGGAGAGGTCAGAAGGGACATCCGCTTTTTGAAAGATACACACAGGTGAGTTGATGTATGAACACATAATTTAGGGTGCTGTCTTCAACTTTTGTGATTTGTGAATCTTCTATATTTTCTGTCTTCTATCTTCTATCTATCTTCAGTGTTCTCCACCTGTCTCCACGGGAACATGAGGTCTTCTATGATGTGGTGGCTATTGTTGACCCTCTCACGAGAGCAGCACAGAAGCTGTCCTCCTTACTCAATGTAAGATGTAACACTAGTATACTGAGATTACCTATCTACCCTTCACTGATAAACTTGGTATTTGCATAACAAGTATGTATATAGAGTAAAAACATCACTTAAAGTAAACCTTATTCCACTGGCTGATACATTAGTTTAAAACAAGAAGAACATTTACTGGAATACCTTTGTGAGTAAATTTACACAAACTACTATTGTGAATCCAAGTGTTTTTAACTTGTTTAAATAGTCCATTGTATTTCCTTAATGTTATGTAGTAAGTATCTATATTTTTCATGTTGACATTTACCACACATTTCTTGGTAGTAACAGATGAGTTAGTCTGTGTGCTGCAAATACAATAATTATTATACTATAAAGTCATTAGTGACCTCAGTACAGAACTGATTATAAAGTACAGAACTTTATTTATTTCTCTAATAATTATTTGAATGTATATTCATCACCAAACTCTGCCCCAACCAGGGGCAATATGACTTCATATCTCTTTTAAAAAACAGTATGTATGATGATGATATTCAAATGCAAAATGTGACTGTGAATGTTTGGTTAAGGTCCCCAATCTATGAAAGGACTGTAAAAATAAACATAATTGTTGATTGTGCTTGCATGTTTTATTTTTAATCAGCTTGTAGCCTTTTTGGTCATTTTTTTAACTTTATACAATATTCAATTTAAAAGCTTTGCATATCTACCTAACAATTGTGGTATGATTTTTTTGATACATCTCCCATCTCAAGCCTGACAAAAAAACTGTTAACTGGTCTAGTTGGCAGTTAAACCTGGTCATGACCTTGCTCTCTTTGCATTTTGCAGGTGCTTGGCCAAGTGGTCAACATGAGGCTGCAGCTGTTTATGAATTGCAAGTCCAAGCTATCTGAGATGCCCCTCAAGAGGTAGGTAGTAGCTGCATCGGTAATTAAATTTTCTTGTTTGTTGTGTTTGTGCATCTTCTGACCACTGCAGACTTAGCAGCCCTGCCCTGTGTCTTCCCTTTGTAAGATTGCACTGCGCAGATGCAATCTGCTTAATAACACTGTCTTATTGCTTTGGGCCTCCCTGCGCTTCTACCAGCAAATTGCTCACAATGTTCGCAGATGTGACACAAACCAGCAGCTCTGCAAAATGCATAGAAAAGGTCTAAACTGCCCATGCATTATATACATATGTATTATTTTGCTGTTGCTGTGTTTTTTTTAAATTTTGTTTTTACGTTTTTTAACACTTTCTGCCTCTGAACTGTGATATTCATTTTAATGAGTAGATTTCAAAGAGCACAAACAGTACATAGTCATTTACACAGTGTAAATCCAGAGACGGGGCACTGTCATGTGCAACTGCTGTAATCCCCAGGGACACAGACGAGCCTTTACTCTTGGCAGGAGCATCAGTGGATTCACTTGTTTTCTTTACTCGGTGGTCAAACTGAGGGATAAACTGGGATGCTGCTTATTTTATATCTCTACTGGGTTTGAGGAATGGGTCCTATCAACAGTAGCATTAAATCTAATCTTCTAGCTCTTATGTACAACCCTGTGTTGTGTAATTTTGCATCCCTTGCATAGTCTTAGCAAGGACATCTCCAGTTCATTGTTGACATTTCTCTGTTAGGTTAGCTTTTGGGTTTTCCAACTATTACAGAATTTGTACTTCTTTAACTTTACATCTTGATCAGTTTTCTTGGTGAACTCGTCTCACACTAACGCACGGTGTTGAGTATTCAAGTTCACTGAGTCGTGTACTGATGGTAAATGGACTTCTTCCTCAGACTTCAGTCTCTGCCCCTCTGTACAACTCAAAAACCAACACTTATTTTACCAAACATAAGTAGTCTTCAATGCTTTAATTATTTATAGTCTGCTTTATTAATTGCAACAATGTATGAATTTATTTTGAAGGAATCTTCTTATGAATAATACGTATTACCTTAATAGTTTAATACCCATTTGTACCTCTTGTGTTCGAGGATAAACTGAAGATGCAGACCAAGCATTAGTTTAACAATTACTCTTACTACAACACACTGAGTAGCATTTCTGTCCAAGGCTAGGTACTTGGTATTATTATTATTATTGTTTTTATAGCAGAAACATTTGAAAAATAAATGCATACATACTTAAAATGACAGTACAATAGATGCCTTTATTTGTAAGAGATCAGTAAAATATATATCCTCCCGGGTTATGCTTTTATAGTCTCATCTGCGACATAATAAAGTGAAATGCTCTTCTTGTTTTTTAGCTTTTATCGTTTTGTCTTGGACCCCGATGTAAAGTTTTTAGCCAATGATACAGTATCGGCAGGACCTGTGGCACGCTTCATGGACCTCCCCGAAACCCCTCTCCTCACCCTCAACATGATCACCCCTGAAAGCTGGATGGTGCAGGCAGTGAACAGTCCACACGACCTGGACAACATTCACCTGCTGGAGGTACTCAATGCTAACTAAATACTTCATAAAATGCTTTAATAGTGGTACTTTTAGGACTTGGCACATTTACTGCTCTCTATTCTATTGGGTGCTCCCGCTCCTACATGTTGTAATTGTATCGTAGATGTTGTTCCCTGGTGGAGCCATCAAATCCATGTGCTTATTTGAGACTGCGTGGTTTATGTTCTGTTGTGAATTCTTGTGCATTTTATGGGATTTGCAAGTTATTGCAATTTGTTTTGCTTACCATTGACAAATTGTCTGAACTTAAGCGGATTAGTCTTTTTTATGGGTATTGGGTACTGAAACTGATGTGTCGCTCTAGGTGAGTGGAGTTGTTTCTGCAGAATATGAGCTGGAGCACCTTTTGCTGGAAGGCCACTGCTTTGACCTTTCAACTGGGCAGCCTCCCCGTGGACTGCAGTTCACTCTGGGCATGAGCCAGAACCCACTTATGTATGACACCATTGTCATGGCAAACCTGGTCAGTGACCAACATAGTCATTGTAAATCTCTAAGTGACCAGTGCTGAATACATGTTTCCATTTTAACAGGGGTATTTCCAACTGAAAACCAATCCAGGTGCGTGGATCCTGCGGTTACGTAAAGGGAGATCAGAAGACATCTATCAGATTGTGGCGTAGGTGTTTCTTCACTTTCACATCATTCATGCTCGGCAGTTTAAAGTGCCAAAGATGATGTTTGTATGAGTTAACTGAATTGATCAGTATCTCCTCATGAAGCTTGTTTTCAGGTACATTTTTCATTTTTAAAGTAGCAGCTATGAAACCCATCACTATGGAAACACAGAGCTGCTGACACTGTAGCAGCTCAAGGTTTTGATGAGTGCAGGGAGTTGTGCTCTGCGCAGAGGGGGGAGAGACAGGTAGGAGGAAAGGGCTGCTATTAAAAAGAAGAGCGAGCGCGGAGATGATTCAGCTGGTCACCTGCCATGCCATCCACCTCACAGCGCACAATATCAGCTGCAGAGTGTGGGGAGCTGGACAGCGTAGGAGTCAAAGGCTGCATTTACTCCACACTATGCGTTGGTGTTTTCTAATTTCCCCGGACAAACTGTAACAGTGCTGTGCCTTGGTGGGTTTCAGTCTTTCTCACATACTTTTGTAACTTTTGTCATTCCCCTAGACTTTCCTTTAGATTTTATTTTACAGCAAATAATGTTCTTGACCCATTTAAGTTGCCACAACGATGAACAGACCTTCCCTCAAATAAGTTAAAACAACCCAACCCAATCTCAACTCTCAACTCTGTCGTAATCCCTTTCTTAAAACGCAATATCGGATGTTCACTACAATCACTGATGGTGTCTTTGCCAGGCCTTCCTCGCACTAAGATTTAGGACACATATAGCCTTTGGTTCCTCTGAAATCATATCAGACAACCCAAGATTTATTCCCCAATCCTCCAGGTGGAGCTAAGAGGTGATGTCATTTTTCACCTTGGCAGTGTCATTATTCTTGTGGTTAGCGGCGCTCTGCTCTGGTTAGGTGGCCGATCAGAGCCTAGTGGGAGTGTCCACGGTCTCTAGTCCCCGAGCATGCTTTTTCCTGCTTCTCTGCTGCACTGGAACCTGACAGCGATGAATGAGACAGCCGCTTCTTCTCTCCTCCGAGCTGGAATACAGATTGATCTCCAGTGCTTTCTAACGCAGGCCGTAAAAGCTCAGTTTCAGCGAGTGACAGAAGAGGGCCATTGCACAAGCAGCACTTAGGCATAAGGGGGAAATGCACTTATTCCTAATATGGAGCAGGGGAGGGCATTCATCAAAGTGATATGGTTAGGTTTTTCTGAGACTTCTGTGCTGTAGTTAGTCCAGTATCGGGGACTTCAGGTCTTTGTAATGTTTTGATCTGGAATCATTCAACCTGACAAAGCACAGTATATACTGTCCAAATCAATTTTCAACCTATACAGTGGCAGGTCAGAGATATTCAGCTTTTCTATTGAATTTGTCAGAATATGGCATGTTTCTTTAGGGTATTGTCAACTAGCTTTACGCAGGTCTTGTTTGTAAAAGTTTTGCTGGTCTAGGAAACACAACCTGCTACCAATAAAGGTGCACTGTGTAATTTTACTGGAACATGATTCACCACCTGTTTGTATCTATGGAGATGTTATTGCTTAGCACTGTAATGTTGTACTACAGTATTTTGACAACTTGCAAACATGGAGACATCACCAGGCCAATTTACAGGTACGCAATAACATCTCCACGGAGACAAG
>KN520512.1:0-10026 GCA_000787155.1 Scartelaos histophorus | reverse complement strand
ACTTTGCTAGTAAAAAAAAAAAAATCATATTGTCATCGTCACACACCAAAATAATGAAATAAACAGCAGTAGTGTGTTTATGCAGACAGTGAAGAAGTGCTCAACGGTGAAGAAAGGACAAAAATGAAAATGGTCTGATTATTTTCAAGGGTAAGAGGTGGTTTAAAAATCATTATGCAAGTTTACGATGTTATAAAATGTTAAGTGTCAGAGGGTATTGTTTTGTGTTGGTTGGCTGGCGTTCTAGGCACCACTTTTACTACTACAGCCCCCTCTGACGCAGTAAAAGCAGAAACATGGCATCTGTCTTCAAACGAGACGTCTTTGGGCCACTCAGTCACAGTTTGATTCATTATTAATTCATAAAAACTCTCGGCGTGTCAGCGTGGTGAAATAATATGTACCATCATCTATCATTTAGCTGACGTTTATATAGAGGCTGCCAATTGGCCCCTCTGACCACCGGTGTGAGTGACACCGGCGGCACCTGATATTCCCAGATCTCCCGAGATTAGACAGGACGAGATTGGACGTTGACAAGCAGGTTATGAAATTGAGGAAGACCCAGGACATGCTGGAGGGACGATGTTTCTCAGCTGGCCTGGGAATAAGCAGAAGGAAATGGATGACTGGATGGATGAAATTGTAATGCCTTGGCCAGGGTCACAATAGGGCCGTTTAGATCAGTGATACTATTATTTTATTTGTATTGATATGGATGTTCTACATGGATTTCCGTGGTGGAATGTTCAGATATCAAAAAAGTTTTAATATGGTCTGAAAACCCAAAAAATTGATTTTCCCTGGTCCTGTTTAGGTTTGACTTTCAACAAAAAGATGAGAGTATCTGAAAAAGTATTTGCTAAGGCTTACTAACGTGTGACTTGAACGTTATTTGAAAGAGACTTGTTTAACAGACCACTAAACAGCAAAATCACCTTTTTCTACTGATTAGCTGCGTAAAGGGGTCTAAAATAGAAGCGTATACCTAACCCTGGGCTTATGTTGGTTTGTTAGTGCATATTTGTTAAAAACCTGACTTTTCGTGTCTGAACTGGCCTCTTTAGGATAAACTATGGCCAGTACATTTGATTTTCCGGGTTGGACAAACAGCCGCCAATGAGTCAGATGCAGGATTATAATGTGACAAGTGCAGCCGCTCACAGTCTGGCACCGCTGGTCACTGCGATGTCCCGTCGAGTCTGGAGAAAAGGGAAATGGAGTGATCCGGGCACAAATGTCCGCTCTGTTTCAAAGTCTGGAGCATTCGTTCTGTGCTGTGTTAGATTGCTGTGGCTGTTCTTCGACTGACAATCCCTCTAGAGTCCCCAGCCCAAACGGCAGATTTTGCTTAGGGGCGGCATAAAGCTTCAGGAGGGTGTTTAATAGCACAGTACAAATCAGATCACCTGTTGTAGTTCCAAATAAGTCATATGTTCTGGTCAGACTCCATTAAAATAAAGCTCAGATTAAAGCCTTAACAAAGCCTCAGACAGAGCAGTGCCTACTGTTAGCATCACACCCCCAGGGAATGTTAATGGCAGCTGCAAGGCATTAATGCGACCTTCAAACCCAAAACCATTGCACGTTTTTGCCATAAATTCCCAAACTCGTGGCGATAGCTGAAGATGACTACACCCACCACAATCCCTCTCGTCCCCATAACCCTGTTGCTTTCTCTCCTTTTATTGCGCCGTTCGGAGTGACTTTGGTAATTAAACTAATGTGCTTCGTTCGCCTGCGGTGCCTTTCTGGTGAGACGCTACAAAAATGATGCATGGGCTCCTCCACTCCAATGAAACCACACCACTGTCCTTATTGCATCTGCATACTATTACCATTTATCATATGAGAGGTAAACTGTGCAGCTGTCAAACGCTGGAGATGGGGTGGAAGAGGGAGTGAGAAATAAAAAATGGCCGCTATCTTGTGCAGTTTATATTTTTTTTCAAATGCCACAGGGCATTTTTGTTTGAGGATTTGAAGTACACTACAGAGACACTGGGGTCACCCTCTTGTCAGCACAGTTGAGTGAGCAGAGCCGCTCTGAGGAAGTTTGAAAGTGTTGAAAAGCCTCATGTTTTGTCACCAGATGATAGACCATTATATGGTTTGCAATTTGGTAACGTTTTTTAGTAACTACACTTTCAATAGTTTTAATAAAGCACGAACAAAGACTTGAGTCGTAATGAACACATAGTTTATGAGGTTATTAGTTACTTAAAGACCTTTGTTGTAGTTGTTTTCCCTTCTCATTTCCCCTCTCAAAGTTTTATTTGTGGTGTTTCATGAGCAATCTTGAGTCACTTACTGTACTTTTCAACTATAAGACACTACTTTTTTTTTCGCACTTTGAACCCTGTGGCTTATACAACGGTGCAGCTAATATATAGATGAATGACTGTATTTGTTTGGCGACACAACAGAAGTGCAGCCTGAGTGCAGCAAACGCCGCTGTCTGTGAACACATGGATGTAGGGTTACAATTAAGTTGTAGCGTTAACTAGCGATGCTGTCAGCACTAAAACAGTTTATAGTATATAGCTGATACCTGATCAATAACCTGCCCCCGGGACAGTTTGAAATCTGCTGAAATCCTACATGACACTGACAAGATCCAAGACCCGACAGCGTCTCTTTGTGCAGGAGACATGTGCAGTAGAGACGGGGAGAGACGGGGGATGTGCAGAGGAAGACGCTCGTTTGATTGGGTTTGGAACAGTTATTTTACATTTCATGCACACACCCACCTCATGGAAAACACATGAAGAAACGCAGATGATGCAGCTTTAAGTTAAAGTTGAATGATCTGTCAAAGAAGGACGGAGAGCTGCTGCTGTAAACTCAGCATCAGTGAGTCGATGTTGAGACGGCGGCGACGGCAGCGACGAACTGACTCAACACAAAAAGATGACCAACACTTTCAGAGGCAATAAAAGCAGACGCCTGAACTTGAAAACGTTCTTGAAGAAGTGGACACCTGCGGCTTATATTCAGGTGTGGCTTATATATGCACAATTTTAAAATTCTGTCAAAATGTTATTGATGCGGATTATATTACGGTATTTTGGATGTCAAGGTGGCTGAGTAACTAGCACCCACTTCCTGGCAAGAATGTCTGGGTCACTTTCTGCCTTTCATTGCAGAGTTTGCATGTTCTCCCTGTGTCTGGGCGGGTTTCCTCTGAGCACTCCGGATTCCCCCATCATCCCAAATCATGCACCATAGGGCAAATCCTCCAGTAGAATTCAAAGATGAGTTAAACGCACAGGGCAAATTCTCCTACAAAGACACTAAAGTTGATCTAAACCTTCATCTTTTATTCAAGACAATCAACAGCCCCTTTTCACCGGCGCTAGCAAACGCCCACTACCCTCTTAGTTTTTCAATTGCCTTCCTATGGTGATACATGTATGACTCTGCAGTGTGGCACACAAAAAGATGACCAACACTTTCAGAGGCAATAAAAGCAGACGCCTGAACTTGAAAACGTTCTTGAAGAAGTGGACACCTGCGGCTTATATTCAGGTGTGGCTTATATATGCACAATTTTAAAATTCTGTCAAAATGTTATTGATGCGGATTATATTACGGTATTTTGGATGTCAAGGTGGCTGAGTAACTAGCACCCACTTCCTGGCAAGAATGTCTGGGTCACTTTCTGCCTTTCATTGCAGAGTTTGCATGTTCTCCCTGTGTCTGGGCGGGTTTCCTCTGAGCACTCCGGATTCCCCCATCATCCCAAATCATGCACCATAGGGCAAATCCTCCAGTAGAATTCAAAGATGAGTTAAACGCACAGGGCAAATTCTCCTACAAAGACACTAAAGTTGATCTAAACCTTCATCTTTTATTCAAGACAATCAACAGCCCCTTTTCACCGGCGCTAGCAAACGCCCACTACCCTCTTAGTTTTTCAATTGCCTTCCTATGGTGATACATGTATGACTCTGCAGTGTGGCAGTCATTTTAGATTAATACTGCGATTTAAAGTGTGCATAATCGCCAACTTACATACACGACCAACATAATGACCCTCAAGTGTCTTAGATTATAACTGTACAGCAGAGTCAGGCACAGTACGTGTTCTTTAATAGCCTTTAATCCTGATTTCTGACCGTAACCCGTTCATTAAATTGCTACCGAGCCCGTCTTTGTTTATGCTTTAGTGAGGCTAATTCATGTGTGGTTTTTATAAAGCGGTGCCCAATAATTGTAGGGAATTGTCTGCGTAATCACGGCGATTTCTAGGTTTTTTTGCAGAGTTTCACTAAAATCAATAACTAATGACAGACAGTTGCCCTTGGATGTGTACTTAAGTCCTTGAGCAAGGTAAAAACATTTATTTGTACGTTCAATCTTACAAAATAACGTCAAATTTAAGATAACGACTACACGGTTGTTTTTATGTGTACATTCTTTCAGTTTGTGGTATTATTTTAATATTTATTAGTCTCTGGAATTAGCTTTGGCATTGAAAAACAAAGAGCAACCTTCCTTAAAACAGAAGTCTTCCGGTGACGTTTCCCTGCATTTCTAAAGTGTTTAACATGTTTTCAGCGAGATCCACTCAGCTCCTTCTGCCTGATCTGCAAGAATGTATTGATTTTAGCACGACTCAGCAAAACCCTCAAAGAGATATCATTAGAGCGAAAACGACCGAGATTACTGCTCTAGTGAGCGGAACGCTGAGCCAGTTTAGTGCCACGGATGGATCTTTGAATTGATTTTAATAATTTCAACGTTATGAGACTAATTTTTGGCTCGTCGATGGATGCACTTTTTCAGGAAAAATTGTAATCTGGGTGTTTTAGGAGTCTTACAGCAGAATGTGGGTTTCAGAGGTTCAAGATTCAATAAAAAAGTTAGTTAGGGTAGAATCCAGTATCACCTTGAAGCCATTTGATTATCAGACCTTGTAAATTCATACCTGACCAGCCAAAACTACACACTTTGACAAAACTGTATCCTGTTTTCCAGATTCCCTAGGTGAAAGAAGTTATATACTTAGTTCTGAATAACATGAATTTTGGAGAGAAGATCTTTCGCATTTGATCGTCTCAAGTTTGGACGATTGAATTTTCACTCTCTGTCTAGCTCCTCTACTACAGGATTTGAAGCAGAGACTGTAAATCAGGGGTGGCCAATTATTTTTTTCCATGGGGCGACATGAGAAACAGAAAATACTGTGGAGAGATGAACCAAAAAAATGACACAATTCTACATCATATTAACTGTACACATAAGCCTTGATTTACGTATTGCATAATTTTGTTTCTGACTAAAAAACACCTCTAAAATAAAAGTAACGCAGCTTTAGTCCATGCATGAGGTAAAATTACAAAACATGTTTATTTTGGAATTCTTAATTACCTTAAACGGGCCGGTCTGAGTCAAGCAAAGGGACGTATGTGGCCTGGGAACTTGACAATGCCCAGTTCTGCTGTAAATAGCTATGGCTAATCTGCTAGCTGCTATGTTCTAAATAAGAAGTTAGTATGAAGGCTCTTCCGGCTTCTCTGGCTCATCCTGATCCTGGCTTCGAACTGCAGGGCTCAATGCTCAATTCGGACTTTTTGTGAAATCAGATTTTTTTGCAAAGTCGTTCACATTTCCAATTAAATGTGACTCGTATGTGATCTCTTTAAACTAAAAACATGATCAGGCACTCCTTAAAAGATCAGATACAGGTCGCATAGGGGCGAAAACATCAGATTTAGGTCACTTCAGGCTGCAGTCTAAACGCAGCCTTACTTTGGGATTTTATGGCCCCTTCTCTCTGTAACTGCTGCAGTGAGTCTCGTCATTTTGCTTTTAAAATATTCGCGATAACCCAATTTACATAATCCTGATGACATTTCGTTATTTTGTTCGTTAAAAAAACATATTCCTAATTTGGAATTCGCTCCAAATTCGACCATATAACCATTAGCATCGCATTTGAGTTGAGTCGAACACTATGACGTTGCACTCGCCTTGTCCACTTCTTTATACAGTCTACGATTTGAACAGAATGTAGAAAGGACGGGCTGGTAGGAAGCAGTGTATAGTATGTGGCATATAGAAAATTATGTTTCCAACCACTTCTTCGAACATATTACCCTCGCTCCCTCGTCCCGCTCCATTGTACAGTACTAAAGCCTCATATCTCAGACCACACATCTCTGGTCTTGAGCGTTGATTCAGCTTTAGTCCTGTAACTCTATAGAGTCTGTCAGGACGTGGGGGGGAGCTGTATTGTTTGGCTGTGTCTCTTCCTCCAGCGCCAGAGAGAAGTGCTCCATCTGCACTTTACACCGATCACATTACAGCATCTGCGGGTACGCCAGTTCAAATCTCTCCACTGACTTAGCAAGGCGAGAAAACGCAGAGGTCAGAGAGAGGGGGAGGGGAAAAAGAAGAGAGAGAGGGATAAAGGGAAAGAAAGAGAAGGAGAGAGTGGGAAAGAGCGATGGAGGGAGGTCGAGAAAGTGTCGCTGCCGTCTAAAGTATTTTGAAAGGTCATAGGAGTGAGCGCCGGGGCAGTGGCTGTAGCTCCTCACTCCACAATGACGCCCAGGCCATCTGCTCCACCTCCCTCCTCTCTTCTCCATCCCTCTATCCTCCCTCCATCTTCCCTCACTCCTCCCTCCCCTGTGCAGTGTCCAGAACGCCTCGCTTTTCCCTTCGAATTACCCGAATACGCTTCTTCTTCGCAGCTCTACGGACCGTGGCTGCGTCGAGTCGCGCAATAGTTTGAGATGTAACGATTATTTGCCTCTAGTCGCTATAATTGCGAACATAAGACGGCAACTGCGTCCAAATTTAGCACAGCATCAATCCTGCATATGAGGTGTGTCGCATTATCCGGATTTTGAGGTAAGACATTGTAATTGCAGCCACCTCACAGCATGATCTTTATTGCACTAACATCGAGAAACTAATGGTATTACAAAACTCCTACCAATTTTCGAATTACAAACTCATGTTCCAAATAATAACAATTAAATATATTGTATTTTTGGCTGCACAACAGTAAAAGAGAAGATAGATACACATACCTTCCATTTTTTATTGCTGTTACTATAATGCAAGACACAGGAACTTTCAAAAGGGCATCAATAGGCTCTATTCAAACCAGAAAGACGTCCGGAAAGATACGATTACATCTTCCGTCCAGTTGCCGACACTGGGCTCGCCTACTGACAACTGAGGTATGTTTGTAACTGTTGATTAGCTGAACATAACAGAACGCTACAGTGACATTTAGATGAAGCAAACTGGGCCATTTTCTTATTTATCCTAGATTTAGTCAGACTTACTGCAGCAAACAGAGCCCATCCTGAAGCCTGAAGTCGTCCAAATCCACTTTATGTATATAGCACAATGTATGTATAGAGAACAAAAAGGTAAATTGCTAAAATTTGGGTCATACCAGTCTTAAACCAGTAAAAGCAAATAAAACATAAAATCATCAAATAGCAGTAAATAAGTAAAACAAATAAAAGACACAGAGGATCACACAACTCACGTGGTGTCAAAAGCCAATGAATAAAAGTGGATTTTAAGACAAGACTTAAAAAACACCACTGTGGGGGCTGTTTGGATGTGAGAAGGTCTTGTCTCACCTGGTTTTAAGGCTCGTTTTAGGCATCACAAGTTGGAGTTGGCCCTCGGACCTCAAAGCCTATAGCTCAGTCGATAGTGTGTTTGTCCACTGATCCAAATGTTAGTGGCTCAAATCCCACTTACATAAAAATATCACTGGCAGAGCAACTTTGACAATGTGATTCGAGCTCCTGTAGATGAATGCTGTTGTTGTGTGCTTAGGCAAGACTCTTAACCCTCCTTGTCTCCAGTGTCTGCATATGAATTGAAAATGGAAAAGCGCTATATAAAAGTGTGACCATTAACCAACATCTTACTGTAATTGACATGTACTTTTTACCAACACCTGAAACCAGATGTGGATCTTGAGAATGACGCATCTGAATCCATTAAAAATTGACTTGTTAAAACTTGTATTACCTCCTCGATTCTCAGTATATTTTACCCCGGGCATTTCATCCCTCTCCTCTGTTTATAGACAGGAAGACAGATCAAGACATTAAAGCCGATAAAGGTACAAACCTGAACTAGGCTAAACCAAGAATAGCAAAATAAAAGGGTCTCTTATAGTTATTGGAAAGAAGATTGTAGTGATGGCACTTTCGGTTCTTTAATGGGATCTGAATCTTTTGGATCTGTAGATTTCATAGAGCTGTTTTATATTTATTTATACGGCAGAAGAATTATTTTTAAAAGGGGAGATATGGCACTAATTTTATGATATCAAAGTTATGGGAAAGAATGAATGCAAAATTAATTTATACAGTTTGAGCAAAAGAAAAATACAAAATTTAATTCATTTCATTTCATTTCAGGCAAAGCAATAACATGGAGACAAGCAGAAAAGTTACATATTACGCATTTAAATCAAAACGAAAGAGGACTAAGAGACGTCATTAAAAATATGCACGATAAATATGCACATTTTGTAAAATAACGCTATAAGATGTTACTATTTAGCACTCAAGCCTTTGTTTGGAAGTACCACCAAACTAACTTCCTCCTCGATGCTACTGCGATGAATAAACCAGTTTCAGAATTGACTCTCAGGGGCCCGCTCTTACTCTTTTGTTTCCGTTCTCTCACTTATGTCTTTCCTTTTTAAATTACCATGTGAAAGTCTTCGTCTCAACTCCGGCACAGTCTTTGAAACCTCCCCCGGCTCAGAGGGAGGGCTAATGAATCATCAAGTCTTTTGCAACGGGCAGGGAAACAACAGCCATGGGAGAGTCATTTGAAGAGAGAAGAAAGCGTCGTAATGAGATACGTACTTGGGCCAAAAATCTTGCGGTAGTTAGAAACATGGGATCGAGAGAAAGAGTGGAGGGAGTACCTTATGTCGAAAGCGGACCAGTTGTCGATAGCTCGGTGACCCGTAGCCCTCCTTGCCGGGTGCTCCGCTGCAGTCCACCGCCGTTAGAGCCAGTAAAGACATGCACGCTGACCACCATCTGACCGCCGCCATTGGACTGTTCCTGAGAGAACAAGACAAGAACTGTAAGACTCGAGTAAAGTTTAGCAAAGGAAATATTTGATTCCGTCAGAACGATTATGCAAATATGACTCAGGCACAGTTCAGTAGACCTAACTAACAAACAGAAACTGTAAACACGCAGATATAAGGCAGTGTCCAGCAGCAATCTGACCAGAACTGAAGGCAGAGCTTGGATGAGCTTGGATGAGCTGCAAAACATATTCTCAAAAAAATCAAAAAACAAAAAAAAACATCTGTCCAGTTGACAGAATTTAATTTTCTATTGTTACTCAGAGGGTGTGTTCATTTGTTGCTGGTTTTTCGGACTCTATTCTCAAAGATGCCAGAGAAATAACCATGGAACAAATAAGTTGATACCGTAAAATATTTCAGTCAAAGAATTCTACATAGTTCAGGGATTTAATAATGAAACTATGACATATGTAGATCCTTAATTGACATGTTGTCCATTGACTTCCTGCAAAATATCATTCCAGGTAGTCTTTATAATGGGATTTTACGGCAAGCAGCAGATTTTCAGCTATGCAACATTCTGAACTTTCAAAGAATTGATTAGTACAGAGATGTGGGCAGAGATGAAGGTCGTGGAAAACACAAGCACTTCACTCCTACAATTGTTGTAACTCTGAGTAAGCTGAAGTCCCTCGGCCGTCCAGGTAGGATCTATAGCAGAGGTGGGCAATTATTTTTCCCCAGGGGCCAAATGAGAAGCAGAAATTATTGTGGAGGGGCCAAAAGTCTTGACTTGTTGTAACACTGTAAACAGGTTTCAAAGTAAAAGCACTCACAATTTTGAAAGTAGGTTTTATTTTCTCTTAATTCCAAGCAACCTTTCGCGGGCCAGTCAGAGTCGGGCTTTAAAATGCCTGGGTCTGATCTAAAGCAATGGAGAAATTAAATTTTGTTAACTAGACAAACGTTTTTATGGAAGATAATTTGTTCCA
>KN520511.1:32071-52471 GCA_000787155.1 Scartelaos histophorus | reverse complement strand
AGCAAGTGCACTGCAGTTGATAACAAAAGCAAACATCTGCTGTTGATGATAGGCTCCTGTATTTTCATGGCTGAAATGTTTTCTTGAGCCAATTTTCTATTTCCTTGAGTGCTCAGGCTCTCCACTATTCTCCCACCGATGAAAAAAAAAAAAAAAAGTCATTAAAGTAAGCAGCAAATTGAAAAAGTCTTAGTCTCATAGAACAAAACCTAAAATTGTCATGTGTTGTCGGGAGCTTGTTATGTGCACCAGTGCCGGCGGCAATTTTCAAGTTGCTAATTAGCAGCTTTTAGGCGTATCGTAGCGAGCAGTATTTCAAAACAACTTAAGCCTTTCAACAGATAAAAGAGTAAGAAGGTAGTAATGGTCAAAGTCAGGGGTGTCATAACGGTTTCTTTTCTTTTTTTATATTTTCATTACCTTTTGACTTCAGGATTTTTTTGACGAGTGGGTCAAATGCTGAGGACAAATTTCTCTATGACAGTAACATCCCTTTATCAGTTTTCTTCCCATGTATTTGTCTTTTCGCAGTGCAGATATATTCTTCTGTTCACTATGGGACATTTGGCTCCTTTGTGAGACCCAAATGCTCATTTCAAAGAGACGTTCAAAAGATCGGCTCTTTTGACTCTCTTTTACTATTTAGTCATATGACAGACGCCAGTGTGAGAACTCATTTTAACTAACCACACAGAAAAATGATCAAGGCCAAGATTTGATGAAAATGGTTTAAATTGGGTGTGGGAGTGTGTTTACTCTTAAATGATGCATGATCTAAACAAAACATTGCACTACAATCACAATAATCTCAAAATGAATTGTTTTTATGATGCCAAATATGTGTTTTGTGCACAAAGAGCTCTCTTGTGTAGTGTTCTCTGCTTCTGCACTGATTCTTGTGTTGGTTCAGCGTTAATCTGTAAAAAATGCATTAAAATTAGACATAAAAAATGTGGCTCTTTAAAGGTGCACTGGGTAACTTTTCTGGTGGAGGGTCCATCAGATGCTTGTCTCCATGGAGATGATATTGCTTTGTCTGGAATGTTTCACAGTGTGGTACTTAATCTTTCTATCTTCATGGAACCCAAATCAGACCAAGCTACAGGTCAGATCTGTGGAGAGGCAACTGTGCTCACAATGCCTGTTTTCCAGGTATTTTTGAGCTCCTGTAATTGAATAAATGACGGGTGGAGCTGTTTCATGCTGTGGAACATTCCATGACATATCCATATTCAACCAAAACATTTGTTCCAACCATTCAGTTCCATCCATACACGTTAATGAACCGTCACAACGAACATCACATCTGTGTTCTGCCTGCATATACCTGTACAGTGTGCATGTTTATCAAGTTTTACTGTGATGGCAAAACAAAACAATCTAGCCCGTGAAAGCAGCGTATCAACTCATCATATTTGGATTGCATAAGGTAAGGTGGAATAATTCCAGACCACTACAAACTGTATAAAATAAACTAGTTCTGTTTTACATGTTGTAGAATCCAGTTGAATTGAAAAGGTCAGAACTGATGGTTAAATGTCTTTTAATTTGCCCATGTTGTGTCACAGAACTAACCTACAGATAAGAACATAATAACAGAAATGACCATATGTTCATATGATCATGTATTACCAGCGCCTTACATTGTGTAACTGTTATCCATATTTTAACGTTCATTTAGAAGTGACATTTTCAAGTAAAATACATATTTTTAAATTGCTCTGTACCGAATATAACTGAACTGTAAGAACGTTAAAAGTACATGTTTACTTAACTAAAAACTATACACATATATACGCTATATAAAATGTGGCTACAAGAGGCTGAAAATACATTTCTGACCAGAAAAATATGAATATATACCGTATTTTTCGGGCTATAAAGCGCACCAGATTATAAGGCATAGTGTTGATTTTTGGGAAAATGTAGTTATAACCTGTGCGCACGAGTTACCCGTGTGGTTAGTAAACACAACCAAAGGTCATACATAAGACTCACTGGATTATAACGCCACTGTTGATTTTTGAGAAAACTGAATGATTTTAGATGTGCCTTATAGTCTGAAAAATACGGTACTTAAAATCCTGGCTTACATTCTGTCAGCACTTATAACAGAGGTATCATTTTAGCTCATGACTTCCCACTGTCCCTGCAATGTGAATCCATCTCAGCTTTTCAATGGCTCAGATCCTGTGAAAACACAGACTCACTGCCCTGTTGCCTGATGCTGTCTGCAAAGTAAGCAGCAAAGTCTTCATCAGGCTCAATCTCCACATCGTCAGGAGGCTGTTCCACTGTCAGCCTTCCAACGCTTGTGGCTTTTCTTCCATTTCATAGTCAACCCCGTATATGGGGTTTGCAGAAAAAAAAAACGTATGCGTTGAATTTATTTCTTTTAAAGCATCTTGAAACTTCTAAGCTGGATCTATTTTAAAACCCAGCACATAGTCACAGCTCTGTCTCTCAATTACCAGGCACAAACCAAACTGTGAATCTCTTTATCTGATTGACTAAATCTGAAGATAAGGGATGTTGACATTAAAACTTCAATTCATGTTTGCATACCAGATAATACAAACATTTGTGATAAAAATGTCCCAAGACAGATTCCATTTTAATTGATTTCCATGACATGATTTCCAGAAATTTCCAGATCCAGAGTTTGTCATTCACTTGCTCACGAGGCAGGAGTCTTTCTGTACATTTCAGATGTCTCATGTTTGACTTTGTCAAAATGTAAAGTGCTTCAGTTTGGCCTCTTAATTTAGAATTTTGCTGTCCATGTTGTAATGTTTATGATGGAGTTGTAAGCCACAGATAAATTGACTCCTGGTAGTGCCCGAGAATGCCAGATAATTCTCAGGTTTGTCACTAACAATCATCCTCGATCCCCATTGTTCCCTTTGGTGTCTTCTGTAGAGTCCAGACAATCTATCATCACCTCCCCAGGGCAAGTCTTCATTTGCCTTGTTGCCCTGCCGACTGTTGTTGTCTTTGGGGTTTTATATCACCTTTTCACTGTACTTTTATTTTAATTTTTTTTCAACTGTAGTTGACTTTACTTTGTTTATCAAGCTAATCGCCATTTAGCTGTTACGTCCACTCACACAGGAGGTCACCAAAATAAAAACATAACCTTACCATTTAATACCACTGACAAATATAAGACCTAACTTTATCTTTACACACGTCTCACCTAATTTGCAGAAAGTGAAGGAACAGCAGCCTGCAGGTGAACATAAGACTGATTTAACCTTGGGTTTTAAAGTGGCCAACAGCCCAGACAAGCAGACGGACTCGTGCTCTCAGTAAACTCTCAGTAAATCTGTGCGTAAGCCTTGCGGATCATTGGTCTGACATAAATGGCAGAGCAACATCTGATATCTCTTCTGCCTCCTTGTTTAACTGTTTGTTACGTTCCCTCGCTAGGGGAAAAGAGAAGCAACAATGAAAATGTGAATTTATCTACAGTGTAGGTTGGAAACAATTAACAAAGGAAATGTGCTGTGGAAAAATAAAAGGTTTTTAAAGCAAAATAATAACCAATCAAAGAGCCCTAAACTAAGTACAACAAAATCAGTGCATAACTAAAGTTGTACTATAAACCAAAAGTGTCTCAACCAAATCTAGCAAAGGCAAAAGCTGGCCAAACTACCAAACAAAAAGGCGAGCTGGTAACCCAGACATCCAGCCACGCCGAACAGGCGTAAGAATCGCCTTTTTAAACCACGCCCCCCATAGGTGGCCTCCGCGGATTGGTGGAGGTGGACGGGTGTCGTCCTGTCGGGCGCAGACGTCCAGCCTCCGTCCAGCCTCCGTCCAGCATCCTCCACTTCAGTCAAATCCGGGTCCAGGGCTCGCGGTCTGGATTTGCATATTTAACAGACTCACAGAAACAAAAAGAGAAAACGGGAGCAAAAGGCAAAAACCAAATCATAACAAGGCCTAAGGCCCATAACATTTTCCAATTGTTCAAATACATTTCTATACACAGCACTTTTTTAAAAATACGCTGGTAACACTTGTTAATAGCTGATCCAAATTAGCCTCCATAAAGCATTAAGAAAGATTTAATTCATAATGACAAAAAAATAAATAAGATGATTCTTAGTAGGGCTCATATTACACTGTTTTCTGATCTGTTTCTCTGTTTTCAAACTCCAAAAGGCAGTGGTTACCTACTGCTGCAGGACAGAGCATTTTGAGCTTTTGAGGTGTAGACAGAGTAATAATAAAAAGGGTTATTCAAGGGTGCCAAGCTCATGTCAACATTCCCTGGGGGTGGATGCTAACTGGAGGCTCTGCTCTGTCTGAGACTTTTTCAGTTACTTACACTAACCCTTTTTATTGGAAATCAAATCACCTAAAGAGGACCATGAACACTTGGATTGATCACAAGCTTCTGAAATATGTTATAAAAATCCATTGTGTGTGTGTGTTTTAGTTTTCAGACAATCTTAAAACTTGTCTGTGCTAATGTCCGTATTGTGTCACCATGGTAACTGCTATACATTCCATCATTAGAGATGCACGTAGAACATCCTCAGCAAGATATTTCAAACTATCAATAAAGCTTTAACAGCGCATAAAAAAGCACACGTTCTATATGAAGATATTTCATTTTACAAAACCACTCCGCCATTTTGATGCGTGCAGAGGATTAGGATTTGACGCTGAGAGTTTTGGACAGAAAGAACAGCTTTCCGTGATTCATTCAGCGAGTGTGGAGCCAAAGTAAAGTGTGTCATGTGCCCCTTTACCAGCAAATGTGTGCGGGCCCCCTCCCTCTCGCGTGTGGTTATATGACAATACGAGAGCATGTGGGAGTCAATACCACTAGCATGTGAAATGTTGCAAAATGTGTAGGATTTGTGTGTCTGGAGATGCATAAGGATCTGTTTGTGTTGAGTATTATCGTGCTCTGTGTGGGCAGTGTGGATTACACAGTGCACCGTATTGAGAAACAGCATATTGTTGGCTGCCAGTCTGCACAAATGGATTTCATCTGCGAGCCTTTTCTCTTTCCGCCGGCCTCCCTGTTTGAGGAAAAGGTCATACCCAGAGCACGGCCTGTCTTACTCTGCTCATATTGCTTTAATCTTTCCCTTATTTCAACTTTTCTCTCAAGTTGCCTCTTTATTTCTGCCTCCATCCTCTCCCAGACAACAAAAGCTGGGATTAGATAAAACGGTGCACTGCTTCAAGAAATTTGTACATGATTGTTGTAAATGTTTTCTCCATAGTTCAAAAAATATGTGTCATATTGTGTGGGCTTCACATAAAGAACAATGGCAATGGTTTTGGAGATTTTTTTACAGAATAAAATCAGTTTTTCTGTTTTTGAGACAACACAGTAACATTAAAGTAACTAGAATATTTTGTGTTGAAAATGGCTTCACATTGTCTATAGTGTTTTTGTTTTTTTTGTTTTTTATCATTGCATTATCAAAATCGGTACTGATTCTTTTCTAAATCAAGTTTGAAATTTGAGTATCTTAACAAGACTATTCCAAAGCAAACTTTATCTGGCAGTTCCAAGTGTCAGTGCCAGATAAAGTAGTCTTTCGTTTTAGCCTAATGTTCCCTCCTGATCTGTTTCCCCATTCTAAACATAACATATTTTGAATTATTTATAAAGGTATCCAGGGACCACTGTCATATCTTAAAACGCATGAATAGCTTTAGACATCTCTGAAACTCTTTAAACTTTTTACACCAAATGTGCAGAGGAAATACTTTGGGGGAATGGCCCATCACATCACCAGCTGAAAAGAACAAAGCAGATTGAGAGTGAAGCTTAGAAGAGTCCTTCCTGTCATGCCATGTTCCTCCGGTTGCTGCCTGTGATCTCCAAGCTGCAAGAAACATTAGAGGGACACTGTTGTCCTGTGGGTTGTTGCTCTCCTTAAACTCCCCGGACCATAGACTGTATAATAAAGTGGACTAAGTGAGTGTGAGGTCACCATAGCATCCAGCGCCACTCAAATGAAGACTGATGGAAACAAGGCTGCTAATCTCCAGCCCTAACCCTAACCCGCAGACATCACTCGCATAGTAGGCAATGTTAGTGAAGTGCCTTGCCTAAGGACACAACAATAGTTTTTGCATCTGGTGCCCCACTGTGGCACCTGATTTTCCCAGTGGTCTCTGTCAGCTTTCCAGGAGGCGATGAAAACAAGAGTCCAGAAGTCCAGATGCAACTTAATATATTTATTTGGTTTAGGCAGAAAATACAGGTTTACCCCTGGGGACTGTCCAGTTACATCTCTGGAGCCCCCTGCAAGATTCTCCAATTTAAACTGTCATTTTGGCAGACATCAGCTTTCTTTAAATGACTTGGATTCCACGTTTGGTATGGTTTACAGCTTGAAAATAACACGAAGACCCCAGTCTTTAAACCGTACATATATGGCTCTACTCTGAACCTGCTCTAACACAAATATCCATGGTTCCCCTTGTGCCAGCCTTTCACTGAAGCAACAGGTTCCATGTATTTCTAACCCCTGTCTCACATGTCGCATGCAGACTCTTTGTTTAGGAACACACAGATAGTGAAATCATGCAAACTCTTCCAAATAACACACAGGTTATAAAGATATCATTCCCACAATTGATTATTAAAATATTATTCCCACATCTCGCATCCAAGTACTAACCAGGCCCAGCTATACTTAGCTTCTGAGAACTGACGGGATCAGGCTTTGACCAGCTGATATGGCCACAAAGCTTTGTTCATTTTATGTTATACACAGTCCAGGGCCCAAACAGAGGATCTGCTAAATTTACCTGACCTGATGAGCTGCACTGAGACTTTTGACTGTGACACAAAGCTAAGGTAGTCCAGAACAAGCCTAGCTCAAGATCTGAAGATGTTGACAGTTTGCCCCGTTAGCATTGAAGCATCAGTCAAATGCAGAGCAGAGATTTCCCCATGGGGACAATAAAGTGGAACTTAAAGTGACTGGGGCATCTGAACTTGAATTTCCTTCACAAACAATATCTGTTGCACTAGAAATCCAATGTTGCTTTAATATTTGGGACATTATATATTCACTCCTGAAAAAGACTGGCTTTATAGCGGTAAACAAATGAAGCCATAGTTGTCTCTGGTCAAGTGGTGAACAGGGACGTCAATGCATGCATCTCCTACCGATAAACACACAATATACGTGAAATTACTTGGCAACCCAAAGAACAACTGCATTCAGCAAATACAGTAACATGTTTGGCGATTCGCTGCTTGGTTATTGCTTAAGCTTGACAAATTCCAGTGGAAATCTCTTCTCACTGTTATCTCTTCTGTTAATCTTTCCTCTCCCTAACCTACCTTAAACCCAATAGTGTAATCTGTCTAAGCTGCCACACCAGGTTACACACACACACATACACACACACTATGCCCTGCCTCACGTGAATGCACAGGAACACTGCTGTTAACAACACAGCATTGATTACATTGGAGACCGGTGATGGGGAGAAGGATTAAGAGGCCAGGGATAAAGGATTGTGACACAGGTCTAAGGCGAGCATAATTTATGGTAAGTACAGGAAACAACAGATACTTGTTATACTACTACTGTGACAACCCACTGGGGGTGTTCTCTTTGTATTTCTACGGTGGAAAGGTTAGCAGTTGCCATGGTGACGCAATACGCACATTAGCAAACATGGTTAAAAAAGACTGTCTGAAAACTACCCACACAAAAAAAAAACTACTACTACATTTATTTAAACAATGCATTTTCGGGAGCTTGTGAGTTGCACACACATATAGAGAATATAGTGATGCTTGGAGTCAAGGACAGTGAGTTCTTGTGGTCCTGCTGTTGCATGGGAGCTCACAAGGGCAACGCTATGCTGACCTGAAGAAGATTCTCCTTCACATACACTCTGAAACATACTATAAAAACTGTAAATCTCAGGCTTTTTTTTTGACTCTAACACCACACGTGAACATCCTTACATGTGCATGCCGACAATTCCACCATAGCTTTCTGACCTGTCTTCCAGCTCACTTTTAAACTACTGCCATTCTGTGTTGTGAACCCAACCCACTGGCGAACACATGTTAAGAAAAGCAAAGAAAAACACACAGAGTGGAGCCAGGTTGAGGTATAAGAACCACAATAGCACATAGCAAGATAAGACATGACGGATCTGGTAGCACGGAGATGTGTTTATCACCAGTGTGTATGAGGTGACTCTGGTTGCGATCGATTTTTACGGCCTCTCTACTGTAAATTATCAACCCACTGTCTTCATGTTTGTAAAATGTGTTTGTGCAAAAGCAGGCCTGGGTCACATGACAGAACATATGTTATTGCTATTGAATCTAAGAGACGTTGTAGAGGCAGTGTGGAACCACAGGATAAGCTAAAACTATATTAGACTATATACTATAGACTCTCTCATGTCAGATCAGCAGTATTATGTAGATAGATTTGTATTGCTTATAATAAAGGCACAATGAGTAATAAAAATAAGCCCGTAGCAACATCTACTTTGAAATCATGAGTTATCTAATTCTACTGTGACTCATGAGTCTACGTTTAGACATCACGATTCGCACCCATTTTACAACTTTTAAATAAATCTACAACCAAATGACTACTTATCCAAATTAAAGGTGCTATACTTATTTGTACAATTTTAAAATAGGGGAAAATGTCTAAATTCATCACTTTGCTAACAAATTTCTAACAACCTAATTAATTCATGGTAACGTGCAGTAAGTAAGCAGTAAGAGCACCAACACTCATGGGTTTACCATTGGTAAACATGTTTTACTGTAAGATGCAGATAACGCATAACAGTCTGGACTATAATAACTTTTATACTAATACCTTCTGCAATATACTTTGCAACAACAACTTTAAAGTTCATGTATGTACACAAAATTGACTCCATTTTACCCAAGTTGTAATGTTTTTACCTCATGAAAAACATACCTGGAGCTGTGTTTTGTTTCATCCACATGTTTGACTAACTTTTATTATTAATCGGTCTACATCCCCAAAGCTCAAAATGTTCTGTTCCACCTTGTGATGTCATGAAGCAGTGTTTTAAAGTTAACAGCTACTTTTTGGCTTTTAATTCAGTAGAGATAGGAAATTCAAAATCATCCAAATGATTCTAGTGTGTATGGAGTTTAAAAAGTGGAGCACTTCCTGTATTACCACATGACATCACAGGGTGGAACAGAGTGTTTTCTGTTTAAGAGAATAACTTAAATCAGCCTAAATCAGAAAACAGCATAAAATGGGCCCTTTAAAACTATTTTTTACCTCTTTAACAAGACTCATCAGGCTTTATTTTATAACACAATATGGATTATTATTATAAGCACATTCACTATGTATCACATAATTTGTACAAAGACATAACATTTATTCTGTCCATTGAGATTCCAGAGTATGTTTTATTTTGTTTTTCATATGTACAAGACATAAATGCAGCACAGCTGCTGTACTCTATACTGCTTTTGACTGATCAATTAAAATGGAAAAAAGGTAAAGCTGCCCTAAAGTATAAATGCAAACAGTTTAAAAATTTTATGGATTGTAATTGTATTAATTTATCACATGTTTAAACAACTATTATAGTGTTGTATTTTGTTTTAAGTGTAAAATGGCAACTATCTTGACAATCACAGTTTTACAAGATATGCCACAAACGTTCTACCCTGATTACGGTCCCATCCTTATCCTAATCATAACTCTTCTGTCAAACTTCACCTAAAATGTTGCTTCCTATAGACAGCTCTATATGCATGCTTGTTATCTCTTTTCTTGCTCTTCTGGCTGTCTGTCAAATGAAGTCACTTGAACTCTGCTCCCTCCTCTTCTTCCCTCTCCCTCTCCATCTCTCTCTTTCTCTTAGCCTCTCTTATGGACCATGTCAAGTCCCAGTCTGAGCCCTGGTTCCCGCGGGTCTGATTAATGCTCTCAACGGGACTCCTGGTGGGAAATCTGTGACATGGCACACACAGTACTACTTCATGTACTACTCAGGTGAAGTCTGACGCTATTGTAGCACGACGGGGTATGGTGTGATGGTGGTAGTCACGGAAAGGACATAAAATAACTCATTACCAGCAACGCCACTGGGCATAGCCCAGAAAACCACAAAAAGGTCACATGGGTTTGTTTTTGACTATACAGAGGCAGTGCTCCATTTTCAAATACGTTGTACATTTATTTTACATATAATTTAACTATAAGGACATGTGCATACATAATTGGGTTTATCTCCATTTGATCAATCACACATGTACAAAAAGAAATAGAGAAGACAAGGCAAAGGGCAAGAGAAAAGGGTACATTTTTTCACAGTATCATCAAGTGAAGTTGCTGAACCAGGACTAGATCAGGACTACACCAGGACTGAACCACATCTAAACCAGGTCTAAACCAGGACTAAAAAAGGACTAAGCCATTACTAAGCCAGGACTGAATCTGAGCTGAATCAGAACTGAAGTAGATCTGAACCAGGTCTAAACCAGGTCTAAGCCAGAACTGAACCTCCGTAGAAATACATGTATAACACCTCCAGCATGAAGTCACTGCAAAGTATCAATTGGAGAGAGCATTTCATAACACCACTACTTTATATGTATGTGAGAGAGTGATTTTTACATCAGCTAAAATGCAGTTTCTATAAGGGCCAAAGCTCATAAAGGTAATATGGGCCTATACTGTTTTTCTCTGACTTACCACTCATTTACCAGGAAGCAATTTCTCTGCAGCTTGTTATGTTGATCAGCGGGCAGACTGAGCCAGAGTGGTTGCTTTGTCAGAATTTATTGGATACAAATTTCCTCGGATTGAAAGATGTAGGAAAAATGTATTAAAAACATTGTAGCCAAACAGTGCCAATCAAGATGATGAGCCCAGAAGAAAACACAGTGGGTGAAAGAGTTTTTTTCTTTAATAAATCTTTCATAATAGACTACAGCGGTCACTTAGTTTAATCGACAGAGTGGGAAAGGTCCGGTGGTTAGTGCTCTTGTGTTGTTGCTGAGCTATCACTGAGAGATAAATGTTGACCGTAAATAATATTGATTTTAGGATGAACTACTTAAAGATGCTGTGCCCATCAAAAACAGAACTAGTTGTAAAAGTTATAACAGCATTCTAACATGTCTTACAGCTCACTGGAGTCAATTTATTTGTTGTACACGAGATAATTGGTAATTGTTATGTGCTTTTTCAAGGCTCTCCCTCACAGATGAATTATGAAAGGTCTTCTCTGTAACAATATAAGAGTCTTGTTCTGGTCTAGAGCGCAAAAAAGACGAAATAAACTGTAAAATTCTCTACTGTAAAATGGAGTGGGGGAAATCGGATTTACTGTGGCACGTGTGTTTATATTTGGTTGTATTTTTGGAAAGTGAAAAATACAGTGTGGATACAGCCTGAGTCCAGTTCCCCTCATTGCTTTTCACACCAATTGATTTGAGTTTGAGTGACAGGTGAAGGGGAAGCAGCACCTCAGCCTGCTCCTGTCAGCTTATGTGAATTACTGCCTCTCCACTCCCTCCCTCTCTCTCTGTATCTTTCTGACATCCTCCACTTCTTTCCTTTTTTTCTGTCTTATACTGCAAATTCATCTTTCTCACAAACAGACACAAGCAACACCGGCATTCTAACATTTTTCTAAATCTTCAGTGAAACTTTGTTTGTCAGGTGATAGGGCAGACGGAGAGAAGGTTTAAAAAAGACAGATGAGGCAATATTACTCCCATAAGTGAATAAAAGCACACTTCCCTTTTTATTGTACATAGAAAACTTAAGAACCTTTAAAAGTAACATCTATGGCTTGAAGTTGGGGGACCTAGTACTTTTCGGACAATATTTTAGTAATCCATCCAAAACGTAAAATAAGGATGTAACTATAGACTAAAATAAAAGCATGTTTGTTCATAAGAAAATATTTTTATTGCACTGAAATTGTCCTACTCATGCTCGTTTCCATGGAAATGTGTTTCCTTTGGCTATAATATTCCACAGTATGGTTTAAGATGTATCCATCTTTGTGGTGAATGTTTGAAAGTACATTTTTTAATTTTTATTTCCATGGAATCATGCACGACTTTCCACCTTCATGAAGTTACATACATATATATCATACGCATCATACATATATCATACTTTATCATACTTTTCACTTTAAGGTCTAGATTTTGGAATACAAGTGTCACAGAATCTTGGCTCAGTCATCCTGATACACACAGAATTGTAATGGTGAACCTGTGTTTGTGGTGGACATTGCAATGGGAACATCAAGAAAAAGCAACATGAGAAACTAGAGAAATCCCAGGGCCTCAGAGAAGAGCTTAAGAATGTCTGGAAGGTGAAAGCATCACTGGTGCCCTTGGTCATTGGAGCATTCAGGACAGTGACCCCCAAAGTGGAGGAGGCTACAGCAGATCCCAGGAGAAAGAGGCACCTCAGCCCGTGCAGCAGCAGGAACAGCAAAGATACTGAAGATCAGAAGATATTTTTTAATATGAACTGACTGTTTGTATCAGTCCCCGCACTGATACCTGCTCATATCATAAGGGCTGTCAGAGGTAGCATACACCTTGTTGTTGGTGAGCAGACCAGGAGGGGGGCGGAGAAACAGAATGTGAAAAGGCGCTTACAGTGGGGCTGATGTGTTGCCATGGCGACTGTCTATGCATTGACTGGATAGGAAAAAAGAGCTCTTAACCATAGGTTTCACCCTCTGCCTCTGCCTCTTTCACCAAGATGTGGACCACCTTTGTTGTGGAGGTAGCTGTTGTAGTGCTGTCTCCACAGTGTGTGGGGTGGGTGTGATGGAATGATGAGAACATTTATGTGGAAACAACAACAACAAAAAAACTAAAATAAAACTAAAATCTATATATCAGGTAACCGGTGTAGATTGTGTGCTTAAAAATTAGCAAAATTTAAAGGTAAATAACAATAATAATAATTTACATTCAAATAAATAGTATTGTATATGAATGTAAAGTAGTAACAAAAAAATAAAAATATATATATTGAATGCTTTTTTTAACATAGTTCCCCCTGCAACAGTGTTATAGCTGATTAAGTTTGTGGAGCTACACCATGTGAACTAAATAAAACTAGTTACGTTTATGGTATGACAAATGCAATTTTGGAGCATGATAAATATTTATTTTATACAAAAAAGAGCATGTTTAACAGTGGATAGGATCATGGTAACAAAATAATCCTTATATTATATGACATGGCCTGAACCGAATGAAAAGATTTGGCAGTTAATTCATAGACACACACACTAAAAACAACTTGTCTACTTCCATTGGACGGCTACACAACCATGGGGTGCACGTATGTTCCTGACACGAGGAGATAAAGATAAAAGAGAAGGTCTTGTATGATGTATGATTTCAATTATCCTTTGATCAAATGGGTCTTTGATGCAAAATAAAGAAGAGCTGGAGATTCTCAGGCTCAAGAACTCGGACGACCCGTTTTGTGCACCAGGTTTCTCGAGATGATAAGAAAGAAGATCAGTTTTCTTAGGTAATATGTTCATTTAAAGGTGCAAGATGAAACTGATAAACAATACCTAGACAAAGTGCATTCTTATGTGAGAGAGCTTTCCTCATCTAACCTGTAATTCACGCTGCATTTATTTTTCCATCTGTCTGTCTCCCACTTGGATCTCAGATATGACGTCATGTCCACACTTCAACTGTTTTATTATGTTTCTTGCGTCTGACTCGGAGAAAAACACGAACGCAAACAGGAAAGCTGTTGTTGCTTTAGCACTGACTGAGTACCAGGCGCAGCAGGAAATGGGCTAAAAACATGGGCGACATCAACTACCATCCCCAGAGGCAGTGATACGGACACAGCGAGATATTGCAGTACAATGTCTTGCAGGTGACTGAAACTCTCATTTAAACCACCAAAGCGTCCAAACACAATGAAAACATTCATACTAAGTGACACTGGGTGCAGCCATCTTGGATTCTATCTCAAAACTTTGCTCGATCTCCTGCAAGTTCAGAGTTCCGCTGTCCGAGGAAAAGGAGCAAGTCAGTGCATATCACTAGGCAATGTCCTCGGACCTCCAAGTTGGACGGACAAACCAATGCACCATCAGCTTTGTGGCGCGACCTACTTGTCTGCATGGAGATAGAAAAGTTAAATGCTATACTGTGTAACAGGCAATACGATAACATTTCCATAGAGACATACAGTAGTGCACTTTTGACTATAGAGACCTGTTTTGGTCATCCTACTTGTTCTGGTTTAGTTTCAGGGATAGTATCAGTTTTTTAAGGCCTTTGATGAGCGTTTGGAGGTGTGAAGAACATACTGTACTTCTAAATAATTGTATTTAATTATTTGAGTCAATTAAGCAATGATAAGGACAGGACATGGTTTTTATAGGTATTATTTTTTTTAAAATATCCTGTAGAACATGCATATTACTTCCTCCTCAGATCTGACCTGTAACTTGACCTGATGTCATCACCTGCTTGTTTCCATGGAGATACAGAAGGTGCATGAAATCCATATTAAACATTTCAGGCAATGCATTAACATCTGTATGAAGAGCAGAAGTCTAGTCTACTCTCTGAGTCTTTTGCTTGAGATGTCATCTCAACATATTTTCCTTGGATGCCAGAATTGCAGATCACCATGTTCTTTAGTCTGTCTGTCGAAAATATCAAAAGCTATATTTGTCCGTGACTCAGGGATTTGAATCATTTTTCTGTGCACAAAATTCCCTAGTTTTATTTTCTTAAGAGCTGCAACCAGACCACCTGTTACATCTTGAGCTGTATTATAATGTCAGACAGTGTTGAGCACTGAGCTCTCCTCTGTAAAGCTCTGGGACATGATTTCACTGTGAATATATGACTCGTAAACAGACGTACATTTGACAGCACTCCATAATTAACACTGTGACTGGAACACTGCTAAATGAGGCCTTCTCCATGGTAACTGAACAGTCTGATGTAATCCACCTATTTCCATGACAACCATGCAAGTCTCCTCCATCACCTCTTGAAATGTCAAAGATAAATGACAGTTTAATCATCTGTAATTGTGTTATTGTTTTATAATAGTCACATGGGCAGGTTTGCATTTTCTCAGTAATTATAATGTCGAAGGAGCAATGTTTGTGTTTGTTTACAAGATTGTGCTATAAGGTAATTAAAAGTCAATCATTACAGTAAATACTATTTTTGTTGTCTAGTTTTTATGTTTAAATGTATAATTGTTGTGATGTTAACTAACTGCAAGAGCTTTATTTTCTCTGCGAATGCAACTAACAATTATTGTGAAGACCCCTTGAAAGTAGTGAGTATCTTTTATCCCAATTACAAAATGGCCATGTTTACCTCATTTGCCATTTTGATTTGATTGCAGCTCTGTCTTTGTGATAGAAACCTTTTTTTAGTAATTATCACTCAAAGGTTGGCAGTTCCAACCTTGCCAAGACGAGTGCATTCATAGTGTCCTTGGGCAAGGTACATCACCCACCTTATCTCCAGTGTATAAATGACAGTGTGTATAAAGGACCGAATGTTTGTCTGTAAGAGCGATGAAAATAAACTAGTTCAAAATCTTATGTTTTAAGATTAGACATGACTATTATTAAAGGTTCTATATTACACAAAAATGAATGAGCTTTTAGCCATTTAAAGGGCCCATATTGCGCTGTTTTCTGATCAGTGTTATGTTGTTGTTACCTCATCAAAAACCTGGAGTTGTGATTTGTTGAGTGACTTAATTATTAGTCTGTTTTCACATCCAACAATCAAACTGCTCAGTTCCACCTCGCAATGTCATGAAGCTGTAGTTTTCAGCTAACTTTTACCTTTATTGTTCGCAGAGATGGGCAATTCTAGGGCTGAAATAATTCAAAGATTCTAGTGAAGCTGCGCGCAGTTTAAAAACACAGTGGAGCATCCTGTATCACCGCATGACATCACAAGGTGGAGCAGAGTGTTTTCTGTTTGAGAGAAGAACTCAGCCTAAATATGCAGGATGTGTGAATGAAACAAAACGCAAATCCAGGTATTTTTTTTAAAAGGAAACAACATTATAGCATAGATCAGAAAATATCATACATGTCCTGACCAAATACTCATTATAACATTTGTTTTAAATAATATTTTTTGGGATATACGTGTTAGAGAATCAATGATGAGTATGAAACAATCAAAGAAGCATAATATTATATAGGTTCAAATGAGTCCACGTATGTCACAGCACCACACATGAACACCGAACACAGCACCGTCATTGTAAACAAGGACGTAGAGGCATAAACGCTGAGTGAACATTATTACATTATTAGACTATTACATCCCCGCTGTAGAGAAAAGTGAGATGGTCCAAGAAACTACCGTGTACATTCATACCCATTTCTACGACAAAATCTGTCCCACTTCGCCTGCTCTCGGTTTGGCCTCATTTGTGAAAATCTGTCGAGGGGGGGAGGGGGATTCCATTTGAACAAGCTCCCCCTGCACTGCTCGTGGGAGACGCTTGAGTCAGAGAGAGCAGAAAAGAGGGAGAGGCACATGGAGAGAGAAGAAAGAGGAGATGATAGGAGAGAGAGAGAGGTGATGAGTCTGTTCCATGCACCAGACAATGCAACAAGCAGTTTGGACACGACCAATCGCAGCTCACGCACGGCGCCGCGCAGAGAGGGTTTCCACGGATACCCCCAGTCTTCCTCGCCATCTCTCCGTCCCACCTCCCCGGTTCCTACGCCACCTTTCTTTGAGCCTACACGCGTTCACTCATCCGCCATCCTCCGCTCCTCTCCTTCCCTCTGCCTTTGGGATAAATGTCAGATGGGTAATAAACACAGCAGCAGAAGCATGAGTGCGTGAGCGCGTGCCTCCTCCAAATGACCACCAGAGTAGCTCCATTTGTCAGGACTCACCCACTCGCTCACTGCACGACTAAAACTGGACCGTGTACAAACAGGCTCATATAGATTACATGGGATAAAATAGTCTCTGGAAATACAATAAATACTAGTTTTTTCTAGACTTGTCTCACGTATGTAATAGTATGTAATACTGTCTGACCAGTTTATTTTTGCACCAATATCAAGATTGTCCTGGGTTCTTAGGTGCAGTAAATCTCCATAGCTACAGCCGTGTAGAGAGGGTAATGATGTCAAATTCATGGTTATTTTATAAAAATCAAAAAGCACAATTTAGGGGTAAAACCCATAGACAGTATATATGAATGGACATAGCTAACGCATTAGCCGCCGTGTGCCAAATAGGAAGTGCTCCAGGAGGCTCTTCCGGCTCCTTCTGACTCTGGCTCCCATTGACTTACATTAGGATCTTGTGGCTCGTCTCTCTGTACCTGCTGCAGTGATTCTCTTCATCTTGGTCTTAAAATGTTCTTATTAACCCGCTCTACATGATCCTGATTTTTTTTTTTTGCTATTTTGTTAGTCAAAAAAAAATCCTATTCATAACATAGAGCCTGGCTCCAGATTCACTCCTGTAACCGTGAGCAGCGTGAGCCTCATTTGAGCGGCGCTAAACGCTATGGGTGACGTCACACTCTTAGTCCACTTTTTTATACAGTCTATGGGTGCAGTAAATCTCCATAGCCGTGGTCATGTAGAGAGGGTAATGATGTCAAATTCATGGTTATTTTATAAATATCAAAAAGCACGCTTTAGGGGTAAAACCTCAATGGCGCCATGTGAAATGGCAGTGCTTAGTGATATTGGGGATGTTTCAATACAAGTACTTGATATGCAGTAAAGTAAATTTGTGAAATGACATGCATTTTAGAATATGGATGTCAGTAAATAATTAAGTAAAGAGCAACAACATCAAGATAAATAGAATATCGGTTTAGGCCATAGATAGCTGTATATATAAACAGACATGCTAGCCGCCATGTTCCAAATAGGAAGTGAGCACGGGTGCACTTCCTGCTCAACAGACTGTGACTCCGATTCTCTTTCTATTGAAAAAACTAAACAACGCCCCTTTTTTCGTAATTGCTGCCCCTTCTCTACATGATTATGGTGTTTTTGTTTTGCTGTTTTCTCTGTAAATTCAAAATATGAACATTAATTCCAGACTAATCAGGCACTTTTTTCCCCTGTAGGGTTGGCAATAAACTAAACCACCGACGTGAGAGGGAAAGGAGGTCACCTTTAACTTCCTTGCTCCGGATTGGCTCCGGTTTGGTCGGAATTCCTAATACAAAAGTCTGCTCCAGATTTGTCAGTATTACTCCTAGCCTCGATGAGCTTCATATGACTGGATCCTGGAACGCATTGAGTGACAACACACTCCCCTAATAAACGTCTTTATACAGTCAATTGTACAATCCATATTTAGTCATCCCTATCCCCCTTAAATGTGTTGATAGTTTGTTATAGTGCGATATAAACATTACCATCTATTCTACAGGGGTACAAATCTTAATTCTGGTTATCCATGTTTAAGTTGGCCATGTGTCATCTCATTAGCATAATGGGTCCCAGGGATATGAGCCAGCTAGCTACAGCCATAACATATCAATTGAGTGTGAAATAGTCTCTCTTAAGTATGTCGTGTGCATGCCCTGTGCGTAGCTGAACATTTGACAGCACAGCGCTCTCTGCATACACAATATTTTCTACAGTTTATTATGCCTTTTGAAAGTAATATGTGAAAACTGTTTGCACAGAGTTGCAGTTTGATATGCAAAGCTCATGGAGTTGAATGTCAGTTTTGTTGGGTTAATGTCATATTATACAAAAGTTTATAACTGCATAGAACATTTTTCTGTACGGTACTTAAACATTGCCTGGTTTTCAATAACTCTACTGAATGATACCTTTTCACTTTTCATTATTCTACTCATTATGTTCATCCACAAAATAATAAGGGTCATGAGGTTAGTTAAATATAATTCACTGTTAGAATAATTTGTTTGGAAATTTATTTGTGGTGACAACCTGCTACCTGGCATCAAAACAGCTTAGACTTTTTTTTTTTTTTTCAGTATATTTTTGGGGCTTTTTATTTTCTTCTTGCCTTTGATAACTGCTCTTGCTCAAAATGTGCCTGCTTCAAAAAATTCAAATAAATAAATAAAAAATACATAGCCTCTTACAGTGGGAACAAATAGTGCCTGACAGGTTAGATGACTATAATTCACTTTAATTCACTATAATTTATATTTACAATAGTTTTAATCCCATCAAATTAAGTCAAATTTAGAGAAAATCTGTCCGACACACTTAAAGCTTCGTAATGGCATCACTACTATGAACAGATGTATGAACTTGCTCTCAAACTGGCTTGGCCCTGGGCACATCTCTCTGCGTGCGAGCTCTCGGTTTGTACAGAAAGTGTTTATTCATTAGCTTCTCTCATTACTGATGGTGAATGCACCGACATGAAATATGCAAGCTGTGAAATGTCATGTATGGATTTGCATGACATTCAGAGGTACATGTATCCTTATGGCCCAGTTAATTCATGCGCAAAAAGCATCGGTGCATACTAGAAAATTCACGCGGCGTAGATATAAGGTTTTGTTTTTGTTGTCGTGAAATGTGAGATTTTCTTGCGTTTAGATGTTTGATATGGGTGCAGGCGGGAGGTCTTTTGGGGTGCTGTGAGAAGTGCCACGCGCGGATCATTAATCAGACTTGACGGCGCAGTGGGTAGCGGGCTAGCCATGGGAGAGCGCTAATGCATGCAAATGTATACTCGTTTTGGGGGCAGGTTGAGCCAAGGACAGAACCTAGATCGCGACGCAAAAGGAGGAACCGAGCAACGAGGAAGAACCAATCACAGCTCATGAACATAATTGAATTGTGTATTTTTTCATTCACATATCTTTGAGTACCTCGTTATCATTAGTCATCGTATCCAAAGGTCAAAACGTTCTGTTCCTTTTGGTGTCACAAAGCTGTGGATTTCATGCTAACAGCTACTTTTTACCTTTTATTCACTAAAATCTGGCAATTCTAAGGTTGGAATCATCCAAATTATTGTAGTGAAGGTTCAATTTTTTTTTTTTTCCAATTTCAATTTCTCTTTATTGTCACATGTGCATATACATACAAGATATATAGCACAGATGAAACTGCTGTCCTCTCCCACATCAGTGCAAACATTTAAAAACATTTAAAAAAGAAGAGAAAATGTGCAAACGACAACTAAAAAAAAAGAAAAGTGCAAACCAAGTAAACATTAAGTAACATTCAAATATAGACAAAACAAAACAGAAACATTCAAGTATAGACAAAACAGAGATTACAGATGAAAGTGAGGTAGTGCTAAAAGAAAAAATATAAGAAATAAACAGTTATTGATTGTCCATATAAAAATATAGAGATATTTAAGGTGTATGGAGTTTGAAGCACTTCCTGTAATCACAAAAG